>JAQQRL010000138.1:4480-14845 GCA_028453745.1 Agapostemon virescens | reverse complement strand
ATCGAACATCGAACTTTATGAAAAAGCATAATCATCGATTATATAATATAATCGAGCATTTATGGAAAACAACTAGCAGACAAAATAGTAAAATGTTAGCAGAATTTTACAATACCGTAAAATTATTTTTAATGATTTTTCAATTATTGATAGAACATATGATTATTTTATTTGTAATATGTGAAAGATATTTATTATTTTGCATGGAAATCGACACGATATAATAAAATATGTCCTATAATATCCTATATGTCCTATAATAAACAGTTCAAATGAGCCGTTTATTTTAAAAGTGGCTTAAGTCCATTTATGCTCGAATCGAGATATTGAAGGGTTTGTGTTGGATTAAATTTAAAATTATGGGTAACAGATAACATAATAGAATAATGTTTTTTTGTTTCTAAAGGTGTCAAATTTATCATCCCAATTAGCATAATTAACATTATTGAAGAAATAATGTTTTTGATGGCTATGAATGGACTTACGTCATTTTCAAAATCAATGAAACGACGTTTTCAATTCTTAAGAATGCACAAGTCCATAGGAAAAGTAAATTTCCCTTGAAATTAAAATAAATGTATACAGTTTTATGTTATAAAATCAGAAAAATATTCAACTTTCATTCTTTGTTAAATAATTTTTACATTAAAATTAATATAGTTTTATTAATTATTATTCAGTCTTCTCCAGTTCGTGTACGCGGGAGGGATTTAAAATAACTGTGGTGTGCAGGTGGTATATAATGTAATAAATCTATTAAGTCCTTAATTCATTGCACATTGATACTTCAACTGTTACTTTGATAATTAAACATAAAGCTGGGATCTCATCAAATTTTATTGCATAATTATTTTCCATATCTATTTGAAACTCTCACAATGGGACTTACGCCACTTTCAAAATAAACTTTTTCATCGCTTCATCAACCAGCAAATTTTCGTGTTATAAAATCTTAACGATTTTAAATATATTAGTAACAAGTTGCCTCAGAATGAAAAGATCTTGTAAAAATGTAACTGTTATGATAGCTAACTCGATCTTTTTTTAAATGGACTTACGCCACTTTCAAAATAAACGGCTCAAATATTGTAAACTGTACTTCTAATAACTTGCACAGCAGTGTTAGAACGATCTAGACAATATAACGCTATTGTTACTCGGGTACATTACGTATACGTGGAAAATTATTGAATTTCGACTAAAATGTCAACCCAACATGCTGCCTTATCATTCGAAGAATTTTTTCATTCTCAACGGTCACATCTGTGCAAACACCGAATAAGTCGCCTCGTAAAATATTTCGTAGACGTCTGGTTACTATTAGAGTCAAGTAGGAGAAAATTTTTGAATGGTCCTTGTGTCCTGCGGACGGTTTTCTTTTAGAGGGCTCATGGGGCGCAGGACATTCTAAAGAGCCGTTCCCAAGGGCCATATGCCGCGTTCAGCATTATTGTCTCCTTTACTTTCTTGTGTCTGCTTAGCATTACACGCGTAATCTTGTTTTTCGTTCCCCGAGGACAGAAACCAGATTTCCGATGTAGCGAGAAGATTATCTGCGGGAAACGAACCGACTTCTCGACTTCGAAAGCATAAAATATCTCGCATTATACCAAATCTGTTATACAAATAAACATACGTTTGAAAATAAAATAAACGTTGTTACATTGACAATGACTTGATTGAAGTATTTGCTTTATTGCAAATTTCTCGTTGCAATTGTGCGTGCACGTTGTAGAAAGTTGTTAGTAGTATGCGGATTTTATGCACTCAAGATGAAAATGGATAGAAGAAACACAAAACTGCAAAGCTATTAAACGAATTTTATCATCTGTAACTTACAAACATTATCAAACAAGGAAATACATTTACACTGGCCTCTCGCTGCCTACAGTTTATTTGGAATATTTATATTTTTCATAAATGGTAAGGAATCGAATTTCTTCTGCCTTACAAATTCTATATATTTTCTTCCATTTTGCATGTTAGAATTAACATGATTAAAAAGTATAGAAGGGACTATGTACTTACTTTATTTATGTATATATATTCACTTTTTTAAACGAACTACATAAATGGAAAGAAATCGAAATTCTTCTGCCTTATAAATTCTATACATTTTCTACTATTTTGGATGTTACGCATGCTTATATACACTAATTATTTAATTGCAAACTTTATGCATTTTTGACAGAAGCGAACAGGTGATACACAAAGTAGTAAGAACATCGGAAAAATTTAAAACTATCATTACTTTTTGAACATATTAAAATGATTAATGCTTGAAACAAATATAAATAACTGCTATTTCTTGTAATGGACACAGAAATTTTGGGTTTTGGATAAATGTCTGTAATTTAGTATTTATAAATAGAACACACTTTATATAATATAATTTAGTGAAGCTTAGTAAAAGAAATACATTATAAATCTGTGTACGCATAAATATTATATGAAGATAAAAAAGGGTTTATGGCAATAAAACAAACCATTTGCACTTAATACTAAACCTACTGGATTGGTCAAAATGATTTGTTACTGGTTTTTAATTCACACTGTTAGTTTAATTATAAGAATGTTTCTACAAAAACTTTTTGATTAAAGCATTATTGCAGAAAAATAGCAAATGACGAAAGAACTGTAGTAAGCACGACAGTTATTGGGTCATAGTATTTAGCACGTATTCGCAGTTTGTATTGAACTGCAAATTTTATCAAGAAAAGCTTGCAAAATATGTTGATGCGCACATTTTGTGGTAGAAATATGTGATCATCGCGTGAATTTTGTTTCATATTAAATGTGAAACCATGGAATTTCCACTTACTGTATAAGTACATACTTTCGAAAATATATTACTTAAATAGAAATTAACGAATTACATACCTGTTGATTACATGAAACAATTTTCCAGTTACTTTTTTCTACATTTGTCGGTCATGCAAGGGAAATTTAATACAATTTATTACAGTATACACGTTTTAACGAAGTCGGTAGGAAAGTAGTGTCGATTTGAATTTACTATTAATTAAAGTAAAGCGATTCTTGCAATTATTCTTTCTTCGATAAATCAAAAGGATAGAGTAGATTTTGTATTTCTTTCACTACTATAGAATGTCAATAGACAAATTAAAAATTTTTATGACCCACGTAAAAAACAGAGTTTCATAATTTTGCAAAGTAGTTTACATACTTTCATGTAACGCAATTTTGATAGAAAATAGATATTTACTGCAAAACACTTACTGCATTCATATTAATAGTAACACTCAAAATGGAAAAAAATGTATAGAATTTGTAAGACAGAAGAAATTCGATTTCTTTCCATTTATGTAGTTCGTTTAAAAAAGTGAATATATATACATTAATAGACTAAGTACATAGTCCCGTCTATACTCTTTGTTCATGTTAATCGTAACACTCAAAATGGTAGACAAATATATAGAACTTGTAAGGCAGAAGAAATTCGATTTCTTTAAATTTATGTATTTCGTTTAAAAAAGTGAATATATATATATACATCTATAGAGTAAGTGCATAGTCCCTTCTATACTCTTTGTTCATGTTAATCGTGCATTTGTTGGATCGTTAGCGAAAGATGGATTTCATGCTTGACAAATGCTCATGCTGCTGAAGTTAGCAATCCCATACGCCGCCGGTCTGATCCGATTAATTAAATAATTTACTCGCGACAGTAATTATTTGCGCCTCACGTGGTCCGTCGAGATAAACCTGTATTATACGGCTACATACAGTGACTCCGAAAATAAAATCAAGCTGAACTATCGTTTTAATTGAAAACGATACGATTCATTGTTAGACAAAATTATGCATCATACAATTAAACGAAATTATGCAATTATATATTAATTATACAAAAATCTGATTTATAGTTTGCATCAATATTTTCTATTAATCATGTTTTTGATGATTTGAAAAATCAAAACACATAAAAGCAAATTTTTTTATTGCAAATTCTCTTTGTACTTGTTATTTGAAATCGATAACTTGTAAATGCTATGCAAACATTTTTGGCAATCGTCGTATAGGTTATACATTGTATGAACAAATTTTATTCTCTATCTTTTTGTCGTTTGAATTTTACTTCAAATGTTTAATACAACTACGAAAGAGTAAACAATAAATTTCTATTTTTAAAAAATATCAGCTGCCGTTTAAAAGGCAATATGATTTTTACATGATGTTAATGATTTTATAGAAAATGGAACTGTTATTTTCGTTGTGTCGATGTTCGCATGTTTTGTTGGGAGGATCACAAAAATATTAATAAATCAGTAGACTGCGGGCTTTATGCAAAATATCTCGTTTATCTCGATATTCAATTTGTTTGTACTCTTAATCGTTTTTCTACATTGAAAGTAAGATAATGTTTTTAAGTTCGTTTACTGCTTGCATCGTTTCATATTACATCGACTCATTCTTCTTATGATTGCTTCAATTCTGCAGTTTAATAATTTTTATATTTTTACAAGAAACGCGAAATGTAAAGTTTTTCTCAATTAAGAATTTTTTAAACTTCCCTTAAAAGTTTTCACCACGGTATTGTTTGCTGAAAGTTTTCCTTCGCAAATATTTGACTCCCTTGTGCTGTGACGCAATTGAAAATCTAATCAACCATTGCTTGCTTGAAATTTGGATTTCCATTCAACTTTCTATTAAATTTGAAACGTTATTTGCATTTCGATCGGTCAGTATTGTTCCGCATAAACCGTCTTCTCTCTTTGTACTGCATAAACCGTCGAAAAAGCACGTTATAACTTTATTTGTTGATATTGCTAAACTATTTCGATTCATTTTCTAAATTTCACTGGCGAACCTCATTTTGTACGTCGAAAATTTATTTAATTTCTTTTTCAACTGTGTTCTTAAGCTGAAAAATTTGACTTCGTTTTACAACTTCAAGCTCCTACTGTTACTAACCATTATTCACTATACGATTTTTACATATTTATATATAGTTTTTACTAGTCATAAATCATTCTGATGGTTTACTAACCACTATGCATTTATGCTTAAGGCAATTTCGCACGATGTGACTGATGGAAGACTGGAGACACGATTTCCCATGGAAATGCTACCAACCGAAACGTCTTTAAAAACATTGAAAACATTTATTCGAATAAATCTACTACAGATTTGAAGATAAAAGCTTCCGCTTTGTAACAATATTTTAAAACTTGATCTATGATTTATTCGGTTATGTTGTAAAATAATGAGAAACAAGTTCGGTCGTATAAAATCCTCATACACATAAGTACCTTACATTACATTAATTTTGTATCAACCCTTGTCGTTCAAAGCTTAATCCTTTTACCTTATAACATCCAGTTACACTCGTGATGAAGATTTTGAACAGAATATACCAAATATGTATGTTATAAATTTCCTGTAAATCAAGATAAAATTCTACTTAGTCGTTGTCGATGCACAGCTATTGGAGAACGCATTGAGATAGAATAAATACACATTACTTTGTTGCTTTATGAAATGCGAAAAAACGACGACAAAGAAAGTCGAATCATTGCAACCGTAAAATAAATCCTAGTGCGAGAGGTTAATAAGAAGATACCAAATAATTTCAATAGGAGTCTTTTTTATATAATTCTCAAGAACAGAACCGTTTCTATCGATAACACTTTCGAGAGAAATTATGTTCTCCGTTTTCCAACCGTAATATCATGCAAAAGTATTTTAGATGAAAAGGAACGATGGTTTACAAAACTATATCGTGTGTTCAAAATGGCCACCTTTACATTTAGGGATTCTAATTTCACGAATTGTCGATTAATTTTGTCCGTAACAAACAATATTTTACATCGTGTGTTCAAAATGGCCACCATTACATTTAGAAATTCTGGCATCATAAATTGTCGACTAATTTTGTACAGGAACGCACAATGTTGTCTATCGTGTGTTCAAAATGACCAGCTTTACATTTAGAGATTCTAGCTTAACGAATTGTCGATTAATTTTGTACGGTAACAAACAATATTTTACATCGCGTGTTCAAAATGGCCACATTTCCATTTAGAAATTCTGGCATCATGAATTGTCGACTAATTTTGTACGGTAACGAACAATGTTTTATATAGTGTTTCAAAATGACCACCTTTACATTTAGAGATTCTAGCTTCATGAATTGTCGATTAATTTTGTACGGTAACAAACAATGTTTTATATAGTGTGTTCAAAATGGCAACCTTTACATTTAGAGATTCTAGCTTAACGAATTGTCGATTAATTTTGTTCGGTAACAAACAATATTTTACATCGTGTGTTCAAAATGGCCACATTTCCGTTTAAAAATTCTGGCATCATGAATTGTCGACTAATTTTGTACGGTAACGAACAATGTTTTATATAGTGTTTCAAAATGACCACCTTTACATTTAGAGATTCTAGCTTCATGAATTGTCGATTAATTTTGTTCGGTAACAAACAATATTTTACATCGCGTGTTCAAAATGGCCATATTTCCATTTAGAAATTCTGGCGTCATGAATTGTCGACTAATTTGGTACGGTAACAAACAATGTTTTATATAGTGTGTTCAAAATGGCCACCTTTACATTTAGAGATTCTAGCTTAACGAATTGTCGATTAATTTTGTACGGTACCAAACAATATTTTACATCGCGTGTTCAAAATGGCCACATTTTGACTAATTTTGTTCGGTAACAAACAATATTTCATATCGTGTGTTCAAAATGGCCACATTTCCATTTAGAAATTCTAGCATCATGAATAGTCGACTAATTTTGTACGGTAACAAACAATGTTTTATATAGTGTGTTCAAAATGGCCACCTTTATATTTAGAAATTCTAATTTCATGAATTGTCGATTAATTTTGTTCGATACCGAACAATATTTTATATCGTCTGTTCAAAATGACCATCCTCACATTTAATACACGCGGCTAGATGCTTTTTTTTATAGGTTCCGATGATGCTCGCACACTGTTCTACGGTTATTTTCCACCGAGCATTCTCCAAAGCCTTTTTAAGTTGATCCGCCGTAGTGTACTTTGAAGGAGAGATTTTTTGCTCTACAATTGACCGCACAGAGTAAGGTAAATGTCCCATCGACTGAACGATTATGGAACGAATTTCCGTTATAAATCAGTTATTAAACCAGTGAGAGTTCACCTGTAAAAATATAAAGATTGTCACTCTAGAATTTCAATGTAAAATCTGCATTTTTTAGATTTTTTTAAGGTTTTAATTTTGTACAAGCAGGTTTTTCAATTTAAAAATCTAAAACGAATTACAGAGTATGTATTTAGATTTTTTACACATCTGAGATTTTTAACTAAGGAAAATAGACCCAAAAACGGATGATTCGTTTTTACCCCATAACTACCCTTCCGATTGAGATACAGGGTTGAGATTTTACCCAGTATGGTTTTTCATGATGTCCTGTCGACTGACGCATCAGTCAAAAAGTTAGACTCATGGACATTTTTGACTACCTTATCCGGCTATACCCTTTATTTCAATACATTAATTATTGTACGACATGTAAACCATTGTCGAAAAATATATTAATATCCTCCCTTGTTCTGATGATTGAAATTCTTTTGACGATCGCATTTGACAACGTAAATCCAGGTAATTTTAAATTTCCAGCTATATTTCTATTGTATTATTTCTTTTTAACAAAATTTAGTATTCAAATACATTGTGGATGTATCGTACATTGTACGAAGTAAACCGTACATCTATGGCAGAAAACTAATCATACGATCTAACACACGGGCCGCAAATAGAATTCTGAATTTTTCGCTTGTCCGACTGCTTTGACCAATACTTGGATCACTAACGACTATTCTTTTTCAAATTCACATGGTGTAAACGCAAACACACAAAATGGTCGCTACCACGCTCTACCGCTTATACTTGTTTGAAGTTCTCCTCGTGTATAAAAATGCAATCTGGTGTTGCAAAACGGCTAAAATTCCCTTTGTTCACGTGCTCTGTATTTGCTCGTCAATCTGCGACAATCGCACAAGTTCTAGTTTTGCCATTTTCATTCTTGTAGACATGAAACGATGGATATTCATCGCGACGGACAAATAAATGATTATTTATACAAATGCTCACAATTAGACTGCGAACTTTAAGCATTGATAACAAAAATAAGTAAATCAATTACGAAACAGTAGAAAAATTTAAAGAATTTAAATTTAAATTTAAAAAATTTATTAATAATAATTGATATACTAATAAAGAATTTATTAATAATAATAGATATAGTAATAAAGAATTTATTAATAATAATAAATTTTTTATGCACAAAAGGAAATGAAACTATTGTAGGCCATAAAATGTCTCGATTTTGGAATTAAAATTGCTTGCAGTGCAAAGGGTTAAAAATGGATTTGTTTCAACAGCCTACGCCATTGAAATAATTGTGAAATACTTTCTATTTAATCTGAAACATTGGAAAATCTTTATAATTCGATGAATCGAATAAGTACAGAAATTAAATGAAATGGAAAAGATCGTGAATCAGTCTTGATTTTATAAAACGTTATATAGATTATAGATAGATATTAGGTTATAATTAAAGATGATAAGCAAGATATCTTACAACCAACACACTAAATCACAAAAGACAAAATGTATATATAATTATCTATATAACTTATAATATGACATTTTTATTGCGTTATTCTTATTTTATTTATAATATTCTATACATCTCTTTAAATTAGTTTTGATCTAATAATATAACGAAGATCTCAGCTTACGGTATAATCTAGTTAGTTTCTGCATTTGTAAATTGATATTTCGAGGTATCAATGTTATGATAATTTATATTCAAGTAATTCCATCGTGTCGATCACGGATCACCACCATGACGTGAATATGTTAATATCCGGATTAGATTACATTATGTATCCCCCTTTGCTAGATTCTGTATCGTACACTACATGTAACGGTGAATAAAATGAAAAGATTTTGTATGTTTCTTAAAATTAACAACTAAATATCATTATTATTATTCATTTAAGGCATCGTACTTTGCTGAAGAATGCTCGAATCATTAACACTTTAACTGCCGAACTGACAATGTCAACAATTTCACAAAAGCAAAGTAATTTATTTAATAAAGCAACAATGTCAAAATTCAAAATGTATGACAAATGGTCACTTTCAAACTTCTCGTATTCTCCAGATATCAACTAAATTCAGTGCAACGAATATATTAATGTAAAAATATACTTTTAAACATGGACAAATAATTCTGTCACCCACATGTGGATGACATAGCGGTCAAAGTGTTAAACATTTAAAAACATTAATGCAAATGCGGTACATATTCTGACTGTCCAATTGCTTCTAATTTTGCACAAATCATTTTCTCAAAAGTCCGACAATTAGAGGGGGAAGACCGTAAAAATTGTGACAAAATGGTCAGTCTTATAGGTAAAGAGACCACCTTTCTGGTCACGCAAGTTGTAATTTTTCTGTCACCCGATATGTATGGAACTTTGTTATGTGGCACAATTGTATGCGAACGATCTCTGCATTGTGCACATGCGACACACAAAGCAATTTGCATCGTCGATGTGAATGATACAGTCGCGGAATGTTACAGATAATGCGAAGAAAATTTCATTGCAACTCGGATGTCAAAGCGGAGTTCGATTTAACCGTGCACAGAGCAGCTGCCGTTTTGGTTTGATAGGTACTTCCGTGACAAACTTCTAATAACTGGTAAACACGTGTATGATTTCGTAGAACTTCGAAGAACATCAATTTTCTCGATATTTGAGCTCTTTATTTTGAAAATGGCTTAAGTCCATTTATGCTCGAATCGAGATATTAAAGAGTTTGCGTTGGATTAAATTTAAAAATATTGGTAACAGATAACATAATAGAATAATGTTTTTGGGTTTGTAAAGATGTCAAATTTATCATCCCAATTAGCATAATTAACATTATTGAAGAAATAATATGTTTTTGATGGCTGTGAATGGACTTACGCCATTTTCAAAATCAATGAAACGACGTTTTCAATTCTTAAGAAAGAACAAGTCCATAGGAAAAGTAAATTTCCCTTGAAATTAAAATAAATGTATACATTTTTATGTTATACAATCAGAAAAATATTCAACTTTCATTCTTTGTTCAATATTTTTTACATTAAAATTAATACAGTTTTATAAATTATTATTCAGTCTTCTTCAGTTTGTGTACGCGGGAGGGATTTAAAATAACTGTGGTGTGCAGGTGGTATATAATGTAATAAATCTATTAAGTCCTTATATTTTAGGTTTGTGAGTGGTCTCGGTTTTTTGTATAGTGATGCCAACTGGATATTATTAAAGTTTTTTGGTCTTCCC
>JAQQRL010000131.1:2459-14958 GCA_028453745.1 Agapostemon virescens | reverse complement strand
AGGTCAAATAGTAATCAATATTATGATGAAACTTTGTATACAGAACATTTACAAGAAAGACGAATTTGTGAATGCAAAACAGTAGACAAGTTTCAAGAATGTAACAATGTACGCGTCTCTATTTGTCAGACGGACCTTGCGACTAAAGCGGAAGAATGTTTACCAGATTCTAAGTCTAATCCTAAATAAAGAAAATGCTTCTGCTTCCCACAATAGCAATTTAATTTTCCCAGTAATTTTCTCTAAAATAAAGGAGCATTTTAACCCCATATACTGCGGGGAAAAATGGTCAGTTATCCGAGGGTTTGTGGAGTGAATTGTTGTCTCCACATTATAGAGCAAATAGTAATTGATATTAGAATTAAATAATGTACATAAAACACTTGCAAGAGAGACAAATTTGGGAACGCAAAACAGTAGACTAGTCTCAAGAATGTAACAATGTACGCGTCTCTATTCGTCGCAAGGTCCTTGCAACCAAAGCGGAAGAATGTTTGCCAGATTCAAAGTCTAATCCTAAATAAAGAAAATCCTTCAGCTTTCGACAATAGCATTTCAATCTTCCCGGTAATATTACAGGTCAAATAGTAATCAATAATACAACCAAATCTTGTATACAGAACACTTACAAGAAAGACGAATTTGTGAACGCAAAACAGTAGAAGAATCACAAGAATGTAACAGCGTATTTGTTTCAAATCGACGCTCGTTCATCGCGACTAAAGCGGACGAATATTTGCCCAGCAATTCTAAATCCAATCCCTAACAAACAATCAGCTTCGGCATTTCAATTATCCCGGTAATTTTCTCCAAAAGAAAGACGCATTCTAACCCCAACATACCGCGGAAAAAGAAACGGTTTCCGTCGGCGACCGAACCGGAAGTGGATGACAAAAGATGTCCGCGAGGGTAGGCAGTCTCGCCAGACGATCGTTGCGAACGCGTCGCGTCGGCTAGAAAAAACAGCGAATATTCGTGAAGAAGTACGCGCCGAGAAAAGCGCAAAACTTGAACGAACCCGTACGAAAAACGAACCACGGTTCTCTCGCTGAACGGTCCGTCGTTCCGCGTCCGAACGCGACTAATGGCCGACACATAAACAAACAATCGACGACACGCGACTCAACAGGCGACGACCGTTTGCGCGAGGAACGCGTACGATTGGAAGATCGAGCAGGGCCGAGAAAAATATTCCCGGTGTCCTAGGGGGGATTACCGCAGAGAAAATAACGGCGTTCAACGCACGCGAAACGTACGCCGGGAAAACAATTGTGTTGCAGACGCACGCAACATCGCGATATACTCCGGCGGCGAGGAGCTTCAGTTTCGCTGCCGAAATTCGAGTGCGCGCTGAGTTGTAAACCGAACGGTTAATTGATTAGTCGAGTACTTACCAGTGCACATTCGTTGACGGCAGCCTCGACACGTGCTCCGGTCGATCCTCGTCGAACACCGACAACAACTACCGAAAAATGACAGCACAACGTGACACGCGAAACAAACCAGCCGGCCGGCCGCGCACCGACCACGAAAATTCGTTCGCGTACGCGCACAATTTACACCAGGTCGGGGCCGACGATTTCCCTGCGAGCAAACGGCCGACGATGGACTATGCCCTCCGTCGAAGGTACGTCGAAACAACGAGAGAACTATGGAATAATCACCGTTGAAAACTTGCTAGACCCTACGTCCCTCGCGGCAGCATACAACCTTCTAATAGAGCTCGCTCGCCGTACTGGCACCGCACGGGGGAAAGAACGCGGACCGAGAAAACCCTGTGGACATCTAGCGGAAGTGGCTCGCATCCCTGCCCCTGACGATTCGCAACCGGATGCGGCAAATACAGTGCCGCAAATGTTGTGATCGAAGCGATGTGTAATCGTTGGGAATCGAATTTTATTTTAATGTTTGTTAACCCTTTTGTTACAGCGCGTCTCGTCGCTGAGTCCCTCCCGAAGAACGGAGCACTCGCAGTTACGCAGTTACGCAGTCTTTGGCAGTCAGACTTTTGTTTTGAAAATGTATTTGTATTCGTTGCAATGTATTGGGTTGTCCAAAAAGTTCGTGCCGATTTTCGGTAGGTGGCAAAAAGACAGGTGTGAATGTATTAGAATTACTGAAAACAAATGACACGCGTTTTGTGAAGTCGCCTGGAAGATGGAGAAAGGTGGTGGAATATTTCTAATTTTTCCATGAACATATTTTTAATTAAACGATACAATTAATATTTTTATGTCTTGCGGCCGGTTACTATAGTCACCCGTAGCAGCAAAAGGGTTAATTGTGATTGTTGAAATTGTTAAGAAACAACTTTTGTAGTATTTAATTCGGCTGAAGTTTACTGTAGGGGACCTAAAGTTTTCCACGTTTTGGAATAGAATATTGTACTCTAAATAAGGTTAAATTTTTTATGCATAATACTATAAGGATTAGAGAATTATTAGAGATTGTTAACGTTTTAACTGCTCAACTAACAACCTCAAAAATTCCACAAAATGAAAGTATTTTATTTAATAGAGCAACAATTGAAAATTTATAATATATGACAATGATTCAAACCTTTTCGTATTCTCCAGATATCAACTAAATTGAATGCAATGAATATATTAACCTAAAAAGTTACTTTTAAAGATGGACAAATAATTCTGTCACACACATATGGGTGACATGGCAGTCAATGTGTTAAGAACGAAAGTATAGTTAAAAAGTAGCTATATTTTTTAACATATTCTCGTTACTTTTGTGAAATAATATAAGATGGTCACTGCAAGAGAAACGAAGAACGTGCGGCAACGTAATTGCGGTTTGATTTAATATATAGTCTTTGGATATAAAGATTGGATATTATCGACCAAACGCCGTTCGTGCAGCGGGGCTAAATGTATTCGCATCGAAAGGATATATATTCAAAATACCATGTCAAGAACACATTTTTCTTTTGAACACGTTTAGGTGTAACATATTAAAAAATCTACTTTTCTAGTCAAATAAAATTTCTGAAATGCCGACATACGCGGAAAGGATGAACTGCGGGTTTGCTTTCAACGGAAAATTTTATTATAAGAATCTAGTTTTATCGTTTCAAAGTGTGCAAATTTTAATGCATTAACGCGATGTATATATAAAAATAGTTTATGATTAAGGGATATTGGCGAGATAGTCCTTGACACTGGAGGGGTCTAGTCGCCTGAAACCGTTCGCATCGCAGATACCGACTTCGATATTGTCCGCTGTCATTTGGCCCTCAAAGCTCTCCTTCAGAGTTAAAATAGCAGTGTGAACAGCATCGTCCAGCTCCAGGGAATCGCTGTACCTCTTCTCGAGGAAAGTTTTACAGTTTACAAAGTTTTTGCCCATGGCAGTGGCTTTCCACGGGAAGTAGGCGCCGGAAGGATCGCACTGGAACAGATAGGGCTTGTCGTTGTCCCAGCCACAGATTAAAAGAGACACTCCGAACGGTCTGACTCCTCTGTAATTTCAAAACATGGTTAAACAAATTCGTATTACCGTAAACAATGTAAAAGATTGTGAAACAAATTCTCTACCCAGATTGCGTGTATTCCTGCATGAGAATAGCGACTCGCTGCACCAGCTGCGCGGTGGGTATAGGCTCTTGGTAGACCAAAAAGTATTGCTGCGCCATTTTACGTGCTTGCTTTACTAAAAGTCTGTAATCGGGTCCCATGCCGCTGTACGTCATGCCAATGTGTTTCGTTATCATTTCCACCTTGTTCACACTGTGTTCGTCGTACAGTATGGATTTATGCTTGTTTTCGGTGGCAAGAACGATTCCATTGGAAGCCCTGATACCGACGCTGGCTGCGCCAGCTGCAACCGCGGCCAGAGCATATTCTATCTGCACCAGCTTCCCAGAGGGACTACAAAACGAATCAAATCCATTAGTATAGTCTGACGTACCATAGGTATATCTGACGAGTCATCGCTAGTACGTTCCACTGAAATCAACAAATTTTCAAAGAAAACTAACAGACTTTATGAATGAAAATCGACGGCACAATAATTTCTGAAAGCAATCCAGTCTTTTGTTAATGTAAATTCACTGATCGTTGTGTAAAGTAATATCGGTGACTCGGCGTTAGGTTATATCTCTCCCGAAATAACCGAAGTGTTCGATTAAACTAAGAATCAAATAAATAATAGTGCAGTGAGTTGGATACCCAATGACCGAATGTTATTACAGAAAAAACGAATTATTACCTGAAAGTTGTTAACGAGAAACTATACCGTTCCGAAGCCATGACAATTACTTTGCAACAATACAAATTACTAAATACCGTGAAACTCTTTCAGCTTAAGTCATGCCAACCGAGATAATTCCAAACAATGAGAACTGCTGGTGTTAGGGACTTTCTGGTGGAAAGTCCTAGGGGAGCGGCGCATGCGCGGTACAAATTCCCTACAAAATGTGGGCACGGTACTTGCGTAGAACGCTTAATAACTTGCGCTGCCACTGGCCTCGAGTCCAGTGTTAGTGGGTCCGGCTTAATTTTTACACATATGAAGGTTCGTTCTCAAAGAAGGTAGCGCGAGTTATAACAATAACAATAACGCTTTATTTAATAAATCACTTCAACGCGTGTATAAGAAAAACGGGAAAAACGCGGAGGCGCGTACATGGTCATGGCCGTACAAGACGCGCATGCGCATTGACGAACCATGCATCTATGTGGCCTATACTCTATGGCCAACCGCCACAGAAAAAAAGAATGTCGTTCGCGTGACAGACTTCAGGACTTCATTTCTGACGAGTTCTGTTGCCCGAACAAATTTTCCCGTGAATTCGTGCGACGTTCGGCACGATATCGCGGTAGAAATATGTTGAATACGAACGTCGATTAGGGTACAGTATATTTAATCGTAGAAGCCGTCGATCGAGGGAAACATGACGACCAACGAGGACGAAAAGATCCCGGAAGATCAGATGGAACGGTTGCACGCGTGGATCGCCACGATTCCTTTTTCAAAGCCGAGCAAAAATTTAGCGAGAGACTTCTCGGATGCCGGTACCGTTTTAATTTACTGCTCTCCCATTAATTTATTTAACAAACACCATGGATCTCGCACACGTAATACTTTGCCTATACATTCTAGAGTGTTCAAAGCATCGCTTAGAATTTTTATGAGCATTTCCAATGATGGATTCCGCTGATGGCGGAAGGGTACCTCCGTTACGTTGACATCCGTAACTACGTGTCAGTCAACAATGTCAATCTTCGTAAATTTATTTAACGAACACCATGGATCTCGCACGTGTAGTATCTTGCCTATACATTCTAGAGTGTTTAAAGCATCGCTTAGAATTTTTATGAGCCTTTCCACTGAACTATTTAATCTCTTTTCACATGCGTAATTAGGGAGCTCTTCGGACGTCGCACTGGTACCACTTAATACGATTTTTGAAAACTTATTTAATAAAGTACTATGAGGTGTGTCTAAATGGTACTTTGCATACATATTCCAGGGTGCTTAAGTATTGTTTAGAATTTTAGAAGTATTGTTTAGGGAACTCGAGTAACAAGCACTAAACTTGTCTTCAGTGCTGATGGCAGAAGTCCTGAAAGTGTACTATCCCCGCCACGTTGATATCCGCAACTATGTGTCAGCCAACAATGTCATCACCAAGAAGGAGAACTGGAACATACTGAATCGAAAAGTGCTCAGCAAGATTGACATGAAGCTGTCCAAAGACACGATGAACCAACTGGCAAACTGCCATCCTACAGCGATTGGACACTTGCTGCTGGAGCTTAGGAGCAAACTTTCAAAGGACCCCGAGCACCAGAACAGTTTCTACGATACCAAACAAGAGGACCGTCCCATTAAAAGTAGCCAAGCACAATTTGCCTTAGCCAAAATTCAAATCAACCTTAATACATTTTCCTTAGGCAAGATCAACGAAGAGAGTTCAGTCCCTCGCCTTCGTACTCAGTTAATCGCAAACGCGTCCATGTTCGAACACGTTAAAACGAAGCTTTTCTACGTGCTTCACTGGCTTCTGCTATGGTTCTGCATCTGGCGATACTTCCCGACCATCAGACTCCGAAGATTCCGAAGTTCTTGTAAGTCAAAACGTTTCCGAACACGATCTCGCCTAGGGCAACTCGGAAGCGCACTTTCCGCTTTCTTCTTTTCCTGGCAAAGCGGCGACTCCTGCGTCGACGACACAGAACACAAATTCGGAGGACGTCGTTCCTCGCCGTATCTGCGCGCAGTTGAAGCAGGAGCTCCGAGAAAAGGACGACATCGTCTCGACGTTGAGCTGCAAGGTCGCGTACCTCGAGAACGCGATGCGAGTGAAGGACCTGCGGATATCGAGCCTGGCCTCGAAGATTTTGCAAAACGCCGTGGACTCGAAACAGCTGACGAGAAACCAAACGAACGGCTCGCTGGCGAAGCTTCGTTCTCGTCCTTCGATCGTTCCCGGAAAGATTAAGCCGGAGGATTGACGTGTACCTGGCCAAATAAACGCGAACACCTCTCATTCGAACGCATTCTCTCTATCCGTGGTATACGACGGTTTCGAAATCGACGGATTCACGGAAATTGGAAAGCTTCGACCGCTGCTCAGCTTTCTCTAAAACTACGTAGCTCTCCGACGTTAGATATCCAGGATTAGCTAACGATGAGCAAGCGGTTTCCGCTGTTCGAACGTTTGCGTTTAGTTTGGGGTATCGATGCGTTTCTCGTAACTTAACACTTTATCGACCGGCGATTATTTCAGAATTTTTGTAAGGCCCATGATCCATGACTGAAAACTTTTTAATGGGTCCTTCAACGCTCACAGCAATTTTTATTGCGGATCAGCAATGCATTCCCAATAATATTGTCTAATAATGTTGTTACAAATTGGAATGTAAAAATAGAATTTTAAGCTTCATTTTGATACAGCACGAATATTCAAAGCCTACTAATAGGCTTCCGGTCGATTATTTCAGAATTTTTGTAAGGCCTATGATCCATGACTGAAAACTTTTTAATGGGTCTTTCAACGCTCACAGCAATTTTTATTGCGGGTCAACAATGCATCCTCAATAATATTGTCTAATAATGTTGTTACAAATTGGAATGTAAAAATAGAATTTTAAGCTTCATTTTGATACAGCGCGAATATTAAAAAGCCTATTAATAGGCTTCCGGTCGATAAAGTGTTAACACATTGAGCGCTGGCGACACACGAACCATTCAATTAATTATGAGCTGCTTTGCTTGTTTCTGAACAAAACGAGTAGCTAAAGAAAATATTTAAAACCTTATACAGTATCATAAAATATTAGTATAGCTTGATTGAATATTCCTCATGAACAATTTAATGGCAAACAAAATTGTGCAATCTTTCAGATTCAATTCAACTGGCAGACTTACAAAACCCGCATTATCGCAGGGCCGGGCGCTCAATGTGTAAACCCTTCTCTCTCTCTCGAAGCCGTTCGAATCTCAAAATCTGACATCTCTTGGGGACCTGTTCGCATCGTAAAGGATTCGACGAACAGCGATGAGAAAATCGGTCGAAATAATGGCGCATGAATGTTTTAGCGGCTAGTCGAGTCGCCGTTCGAGTGGCAAGGGTTAATATAAGTGTTTGCGAAACGGTGAAATCAGATTGTGAAGCCGAGTACCGGCGGAAAGAAGGCAGCAGCTCGCATGGTCGCCGAACGCGTGCACTAATGCGAAGCGCAACGAGTTTCTTTGCAGAAGGAAGGTACACAGGGAACTTGACCTTAAAGTTTGTAAAATGCCACTCTCCCGTCGGTGTACCTTGGCGATTGGAAAGAGGGAGAAAACGAGAGAAGAGAGGCGGAACGGGGCAAGTGGACAGAGAAAAGAGGAGAGAGGAAAGAGACAAACTGGTTGCCGGCACAGCCACGCCGCCACGTATCATAATGAGACAGTGCAGAGGGAACGCTTCAGAAGAAAAGGCACGCGAGCACCTGAGACCGAGCACCTGAGCCAGCCTGAATGAGAATTTGGTAGCAACCGGTGTGAGTATCATCTTCAAAATAACAAATAGTCGGGCGACGAACCTTCCAACGATCCACGCGACGCGATAATCGATTATTTAAACCCCTTTCATCGCGCGCCACGTTCTTTTTCATTTACCGATTAACATTCATCGGATTTGCAATCGAACAATCGCAGATTTCAGCCTCGGAGCTTGCACATTCCTTTCTTTCTCTCTCTCGGCCGGTTCGACGGTCTCCCGTGCTCTCTGCTCGACACATTTTGCACTTTGTTCTTTTGAAATTCAACCGGCTCGCTCTCTTGCGCGGTTACGATGACGTTAACATTGTTATTCGAATTATTGCGAATAGCATGCCGCGTCGCGAACATTTTTAATTACGACTCGCGACGCGCCCCGATAAAGTTCTGCGTGCATACAGTGGATACTCCACCGCGAGTGGAGAACAAGGATGTCGAAGGAGCGAGAAGAAGCTTCGGTTTATGCGTACACGGTGTACGGAAAACATTCGAGTTCCTTGAAACGTATCCCTGGAGTCGGTCGAGGAAACTGTTACCTTCATGCAAATATTCTTCGCGAATTTGAATCGTTATTCGTCATCAAAGAAACGCGCGGACCAATCGTATTTTCGGCGGAGAAACAGTTACTTCGACCCGGGGAATCTCTGGTTTTATTTGATTCTCTTACATTTTACAACTCTTTCGTCGCGTTGCCGAGTGTTTGAGCAATAGATTATTATTTGTAATGACTAAGTAGAGAGGAAAACGTGAGGAAACATCCGACGCGGAGGAACAATCGCATTTTCGCCGAAGAAATAGTTACTTCGATCCGGGGAATTTTAATTTATGGGATAAACTGTTTGGTTTTATTTGATTCTCTTAAATTTTGCAACTCTTTCGTCGCGAAATCTTGCCGAGTGTTTGACAGAGCTATAGATTATTATTTTTAATGACTGAATAGAGAGGAAAACGTGAGGAAACGTCCGACGCGGAGGAACAATCGCGTTTTCGCCGAAGAAATGGTTACTTCGATCCGGGGAATTTTAATTTATCGGTTAAACTGTTTGGTTTTACTTTATTCTCTTACATTTTACAACTCTTTCGTCGTGAAATCGTGCCGTGTGTTTGGCAGAGCTATAGATTATTATTTGTAATGACTAAGTAGAGAGGAAAACGTGAGGAAATATTCAACGCGGAGGAACAATCGCATTTTCGCCGAAGAAATAGTTACTTCGATCCGGGGAATTTTAACTTATCGGATAAACTGTTTGGTTTTATTTTATTCTCTTACATTTTACAACTCTTTCGTCCCGAAATCTTGCCGAGTGTTTGGCAGAGCTATAGATTATTATTTGTTATAACTAAATAGAGAGGAAAACGTGAGGAAATATCCAACGCGGAGGAACAATCGCGTTTTCGCCAAAGAAATGGTTACTTCGATCCGGGGAATCTCACTTATCAGATAAACTGTTTGGTTTTATTTTATTCTCTTACATTTTACAACTCTTTCGTCGCGAAATCTTGCCAAGTGTTTGGCAGAGCTATAGAATATTATTTGTAATGACTAAATAGAGAGGAAAACGTGAGGAAACATCCAACGCGGAGAAACAATCGCATTTTGGCCGAAGAAATAGTTACTTCGATCCGGGGAATTTTAACTTATCGGATAAACTGTTTGGTTTTATTTGATTCTCTTACATTTTGCAACTCTTTCGTCGCGAAATCTTGCAGAGTGTTTGGCAGAGCTATAGATTATTATCTATAATGACTAAATAGAGAAGAAAATATGAGGAAACATCCGACGCGGAGGAACAATCGCATTTTCGCCGAAGAAATAGTTACTTCGATCCGGGGAATCTCTGGTTTTATTTGATTCTCTTACATTTTACAGCACTTTCGTCGCGTTGCAGAGTGTTTGACAGAACGATAGGTTTGTAATAACTAAATAGAGAGGAAAATACAAGGAAACATCCGACGCGGAGGAACAATTGCATTTTCGCTGAAGAAACGTTTACTTCCATCCGTGGAATCTGACTTATCGGATAAACTGTTTAGTTTTATTTTATTCTCTTACATTTTATAACTCTTTCGTCGCGTTGCCGAGTGTTTGAGCGATAGATTATTGTTTGTAACAACAGAATAGAAAGAAAAACGCGAGTAAAGATCCGACGCAGGAAAACAAACAATTTCTAGAAGCTATTAGCGGGTTTTCTTGCGACGGCAATGTTTGCTCGCGATAATTAGGCTTTTTTCTCCGCTCCGACGAAGGAGTCACCCGAAGAATATAGTTCACGAGGTAGACCGTCGGAGGAACCGGTTTGCCTCGTCGTTGACACGGGTTTCGAGTAATGAGCGACGTCTCCGAGCATCTTCGTGCGCGTAATAAATGCAATTTGCCGGGCAATTAAGTCCCGCGGTGTGAAACCGGCGAGGTTTATCGGACGGTATTGTTTACGGATTCGAGAATCCGAAACCTTGAGGACTGTCTGGAGGCATTCCGTCAAGTAGAACAGGCCGCGTTGTCCGACATGTCTAACGACCCATGTTCACGGGCATCGACCTTTTCCCCGGCGTTCTCTCGAGCGGGAGACTTCGATGCCAGCGGCTCCGTGAAAAGCGGTTTCGAAACTCTCGAAAAGTTTAGAAAGTTCGGCCGCGCTTGTCAAACGTGAAATTGTAATTAAAAGCCGGCTTTTGCAAGGACGGTTTAACGTTAGCCTCGCGTACATTCAAATTTTTCGCCGATTCTTAAGCTCAAGGAACCGCGGCTTTCCTCTAGACGATGGCTCTGGTACTTGTGCTACGACAAACTTTGAAATATATTTATATGCTCGAGAATACTTGAGAGTGCTGACGCACAGCGAGCGCTATGCTAATTCAACGACGGTGCATGACTTTCTATTTGGTTTTTCTAATTCAGATAAGGACTTCCAGAGATGTTTGAAACGACAGGAAAATTCCTTTCTTCCCGAGTGAAAAGGGAAATTATTTCCGGGGCAAATACCTCGGGAAGTCCTCATCTGGACAACGAAGAGACCGGTCCCTGGGTCTGGACGACGTTGACGTTAACCCATTGACTGCCAACTACGAGATATCTTGTAGTAAGTGTCTGTACCAAAACTGCCAACTACGAGATATTTCGTAGTGGGTGCTGCAAGTTTAGATTGGCTACAAATGGCTATTTGAGTTAGGAACTATAAGAAAGGATGAATGAAAAATGTATATACTGTAGAGAACATATTGATTATCAATGTTTATTATTAAAATTATTATTAACACGTTGACCGCCAAATTGACGACCTCAAAAATTCCATAAAATCAAATTAATTTATTTAATGAAGCAGCGATTGAAAACTTTAAATGTATGGCACGTAGTTATCTATCAACCTTCTCATATTTTTCAGATATCAACTAAATTGAATGCAACATATATAATAACGTACAGATTTATCTTTAAACATGGACTAACAATTCTGTCACCCATATATGGGTGACACGGCAGTCAAAGTGTTAAAACTATATATTAAATTAATTATAATAAAATAAAACCGTGGCACCCAGGGCAAGACGCGCTAAATTTGCGTGACAGTCAATGGACTAATGGCCAACCCTCGGGTCGCTGCAAAGTAATTTAACGCTAGAACTAACGAGTAATAAATTCGACCGATGTATATTGCACCCATTCAAACCTTGTATAATTTTTATTGTAATATCTGCTTGAGTGAAAAAATTCATTCGAAACTTTCTGGTGAAAATGTCTCTATAACTGCAATAATTGTAAACGAACAAATCAGGAACCGATAATTTTGACTGGTTCGGTAGTTCTAGCGTTAAATTGAAAGAAACTAAGTGTGCATCGAAATGTTTCGACGGGTAAAACCGGAGTTAACCCTTAGCACTCCAATGGCTCCTCTGAGGGGAAATTAAAAATTCACAGAACATTATTCAAAATAATTTTTACATTGCAACATTTGTATTTAAAAAGCTAGTAAAAATTGAAGTGTTGCTCGTACAATTAATAGTAACAAATTTGATATGCACGAAAGGAAACGACCAAGTGCAATGGAATTATTCTGGGACGAAGAAATGTATGTACCTAACCCTTGGCACTCCAATGGCTCCTCTGAGGGGACATTAAAAATTGGCAGAATATTATTCAAAATAATTTTTACATTGCAATGTTTGTATTTAAGAAGCTAGTAAAAATTGAAGTGTTGCTTGTACAATTAATAGTAACAAATTTGATATGGACGAAAGGAAACGACCACGTACAATGGAATTATTCTGGGACGAAGAAATGTATGTACCTAACCGTTGGCTCTCCAATGGCTCCTCTGAGGGGACATTAAAAATTGGCAGAATATTATTCAATATAATTTTTACATTGCAATGTTTGTATTTAAGAAGCTAGTAAAAATTGAAGTGTTGCTTGTACAATTAATAGTAACAAATTTGATATGCACGAAAGGAAACGACCAAGTGCAATGGAATTATTCTGGGACGAAGAAATGTATGTACCTAA
>JAQQRL010000130.1:0-14977 GCA_028453745.1 Agapostemon virescens | reverse complement strand
TTCATTTAAAAATCTAATTTTTTTTATCATTAAAACAAATTATACTTAATGAATCCTGTCGCTGCAGGCTTTAACTGAAAACCAATTATGCTACCTTCGTACAATTAGCATACAGCAGCTTATATTTACATTTTCTTTCTCTGACTATTTTTACGTGTTGTACAAATTAAAAGTTTTATGTGTTCGCTATGGAGATAACACGTAACACGCGGAATGCATAAAACGTGCATTTCCTGCTTTCATAATTTTCTCCGATATCACAGTATTTCAGTAGGTTCTACCTGTTAAGTTGAAGCAGGCTTACGAAAGCGTTCGTTGATGTCGTGTATCCAACACCATGAAACACGATCGTACTATGGTTCTCCGATGAAGCTCTGGAGAATTCTAAAGAGAATCAAGCTGGTCCCGATACCTTTGACGTGGTTAAACCTTGAATCTGAAGGAATTTCTGTTCGTATTTCGCCTCGAGCCAGGTTACACTAAAAAGAAAAAGAAACAGCTGTACTACTCCTGTATTTCGTAATTTATTTTATGCGTTCCAAGTTACATCCCTTCGGTGTGATTCGCATTTGCCCTATCTCGCGTGCATACCATTTTTGGGAACGCAAAATGTACAGCAAACCTTTTCGGTGATCAAAATCCAGAGTGGGATTTCACGTGTAAATAATATTTCTGTTAATAGGCGAATTCTTTTTGTTACCGGCATATATTACAATTAGTATGGCTAAACGATTGAGCCATGCAATTAAACAACAGGGTAATCCAAAAGAGTACTAAAATCATACAATATACATACAATCATACATACATACATTTTTAATTACAAGACTATAATTGGTGAAGTGTACAAATATTTTTGCGACGTCAAAATTCAGCATTGTTTTGTTTAACTTTGATTAACACGAAAATTGAACAAATTAAATAAATAAAAACTATGTTTTTAGCATTTAAAATAAGTGTTTTTTATTATTACAAATCGACGAATTCTTTAAGTCTATTAACAATGGAGATATACAGAAACAACTTATCGAGCATCATGGTGTTCGAATATTAATGTGGGACACTGTGTATTAGTGATTATGATACAAAAATAATTAGTTTGTTAGTATGTAAAATGTTTATCATAGAACACGTGTCCTCTGGGGGTCGCATTAATTATCTTAATTATCTGATGACGTTTTATTAGAAGGACATTTTATTGAAAGGCGACGAATGGGTGAGTTCCTTGTATCATATCTGATATTAAAAATTATGTTTTACAATTTCTAGTAATTATTTCTACATGAAATTAGCCGTGCTTAGTTTTCCATAACTTCGTTACAATGTGGCACTCGCTGCAAACGCGACACAATTCGTAAAAAATGTGATTATTTAGAAATGAGAAATTGTTTGCGAATATAAACAGTCAGTATTTTGTTAGAACTTAGTACTAGTTCATTAAAAATAACGATACAGTGTCTATCTAAATTTATAGGCATTTTTTAATAACATGAATCTACGGAAAAATTTGATGACCGATCATTCATGAGTGCATCTTTAAAATTTCAATAATCATAAATTAGAAATATGAAAATGTGTAATTCTGTGCGCGTTCCGCACAGTTATGGGTACTATGTTAGCCCTCTATGGGGTTGTGTAATTTTCAAGTCACATGTTAATATATCGACATTCTACCAAATGATTTTAGTTTTTTATAAGATAACGTATACGTCTAAATTATATAATGTCTCCGAGGTATCAAATAACAATATTGATAACGGTTGCTAGCACCATCAACCTGAAATATCAAAGTAAATGCCTTCCAAGTTGTCTGCAGATAGAAATCAATTGAACCATCTTGTGCAATTTACATTATTTGTGCTTCTATCTATTCTATTATATTCTATCTATTAAACGAAACAAAGCGTACATAGTAGCTTTGGGTTTGCACACCAATAACAACTTATTTGTTTGCAATTTCAATAATCATTTTGTTACCATTTGTATATGATACAGTTTTGTGACTTTCAGGTTATAGTAGGTTATTATGATAGATTTTGGTATATTTAGGATAATGCTTGTGCTTTCTTCTATTTTCAGTGTTATATATAATATACTCAAAATATGGATACATAATCACATAAAAGTAATAGAGGAATTAGAATTGGACGCATTAGCGGTAATAGATCCGAAGATTCTTTATTAGATCCTGAGTCCGATGAAGATCATCCAGTAGTATTTACCCAACGACACATAAATATTATTGACAGTGACGATGAATTTAATACCAAATCATCATCGGATAAAGAAAATTTAGAACCACAAAAAATTGTTTAGCTACAGTCCGCGACAATAGAATAGCACACCCCGTAAAATTTGTTAATTCTTATTTATTAAAGTATAACAATATAATTTTGAATATGGAGACAGGTACACATAAGTGTCGAACACCAAATAGCGCTAAGTTTCTATATACAAGGATGGTCTTTTTTGTTTCATCTGCAAAAATGTATATATTTTGATAAACCGGTACGACAAAATAATAACACATTATTGCAATTAATTAACATTTATACATACATACGAAGAGAACTCAATATTTAATATTTTGTAGATCCTCCAGAGTTTTTTATAACCGAAATTATTCGCTTCAGAATCGACTTGAATATTTTTTTAATCCTTTTCTGCTTCATTCGTTCCCATTCGAGTGCAATGCACTCGTTTAATTCGTTTACGTTATTAAACTGTTTCCCTTTAGCATAAACTGCTCTAGCAAGGTCTCCCCAACAGTTTTCTATAATATTCAAGTCAGGGGAACAAGCTGGCCTTTGCAAGACTTGAATATTTTCCGTCTCGAAGAATGCTTTCACAACCTTTGCGGTGTGAACCGCTGCATTATCCTGCTGGAATATATGTTTTTCCCCGGAAATTCAGGTTGCGTGTGTGGTTATTTGTTCACGGATTAATATTAGATATTTCACGTTGTTCATTTTTCCACTGATAAAATTAATATCCGTCTTTCCATGGTAGCCGATACCGGCCCACACCATGACTCCTCCGCCACCCATCTGGCGACGGATCAAAAACATTTTTTCTTTACGTAAATCGTGGTAATAATAACTCCACCCGACAGGTCCATCGAGATTAAACTTCTTTTCGTCGGTGAACATGACTTTTCTCCACTTCTTCTTCCAGTGAGCATGTTGCTCTGCGAACTGCAGCCTTGCCTTCTTATGCGCTTCGGTTAGAGGCGATTTTTTTTAAGCTTCCTTCGCTGCAGGTGCTTAGATCTTTGCAGGACACGTTGCACATTTCTGACGTTTGTTTGTACGCCTGCTGCTTCAGCAATCTGCCTGGTAGTCATTGGTGCATTCGATGCTGCCCTTAGAATAGCACGTTTCTCTCGTACTGATAATGCCGCAGGTCGTCCAAGACGTTTTGTATTACCATATTTCTCAGGGTTTTTCAAATAATTCATGATAACCTTCCGGCTTCTATGAATTACTTTCGCAATCTTTGAAATAGAAACATTTTCTTTAGATAGTGTCATAATTGTTTTCATTTCACTATCTGTTAACTTCTTTCCACGACCCATTTTTTTAGAAGTTTTCCGCAATAATTCACCACACTATATATCAAATACTTAGCCACCTTCCTTTGCTCGTGTTCAACTGAGAAGTGAGTGTGTAGCATGTGTGCTATTATTTTGTCGGATTATGTTTCCATGAAATCTACCAAAACAACGATTCTAAGAATGTAGGGGCAGTGTTTACGTGCCAAAGTCACTAAGATGGATATATAAGAAGTAACTCAAGAAGCATATGGATTGAACGCTCTCATTTCTGTTCTATTTTTAAAATACTACGAAATTTAGAAGGTGTGCTATTCTATTGTCGCGGACTGTATGAGTATCCCAGACGAATAATAGTTGTCATCGCCCTTGGAAAGGAGATTACCCTGAAGACCTCGAAGAACTCTGCTCTCCTGTGACCCATTTTCGAAAACTATTTGACAGTGAAATTATAAGCGATATAGTTGACCACTACATATGCACTGCAGTATTATCCAACAAAGGGGTTCCAAAAATAAAATGTTCCAAATGCAACGTACCTCTATGTTTAACGCCAACTGCAAACTTTTATGCACAGAAGTGCAAACATCATAAGCAGTTGTTACTGCAAAGTTACAAATTATAATAAAATTGTTTAAACTGGTGTATTTCTTTTAATCTGCATATATAGGTTTGTAATTGTTGATTTTCCGTTGCATACAGTTTTTTATATTTAAGAAAAAAAATCGGCCGATAGAGAGTTAACAAATGTGCTTGCCAGAGAAGGCATCGGCTATTTCGGAGGTGTAGAGTTTTCGACAGATGCAGGGATTCTCAGTGCATTTCCTCAACAAGAACCATAAGCCATCTTGCTAAATCCACGCGCAGCACACATTATATTCGAAGCTGTCCGCAGGTAATAGAGCTTTCCGTGGCACACGCCCGTGAGATTCGTTTTAATCGAGGTTCATTGAATCGCGCCTTAAATTCCTCCGCTTTCACACGTCCATTCGGTTGTCCAGGTGACAGACGACGGCCGCGATAACCCGGCGGCCGTGATAGCTCGCGAGCAAAAGAGTGGTGCACAGAGAAGACAGGGAAGGCGCGGGATGCAAGAACGAAAGTCACGGAGGACAGTGGAAAATGATGAGTTACGGCAACCGATCTACCGATCGAACGACGTATTCGCTGAATACGAAATTTTCACCGCTCCATCTCGATAAATCACTCATCCTCTCTACCCCTTTCTCGCTCCCTACAACCTTTTCTTGCTTTTTACCACGGCACGCCTTCTTCCCCTCCCCCACCTTTCTGACCCCCCTCCACTGTCCACTTTGGCTGTTCACCTTTTTGCCTCTTCATTTCCAAGAAAGTTGAAACGAGAAAGGGAAAAACAGAGAATGGCTACGGGGACGGGGGATCGATAGGGTGAAGTTACCCCGTGGCACGATCGCTTTCACGGATCCTTCAATGAAAAACGTTTAAGCCCCGATTAGATTGGACCTTTACTCCCCTTCACTTTTTTCACCCCCCCCCCCTTCCCACCCACCGCCACCCAATCGCCCTTCCTGTCTTGCTGGAATTAATGCGACTCGGACGACGTTTTCATCCGTTGCTTAAAGCCGACTTAAATGTACAAGTTGCGAGATTTTCGACCATCTTCGGAAAAATCGACTGCGAGAACATGTTATCGTTAAGTAATTAATGTGTTTCTCGTATTCTTGGCGTCGCCGGACTACCCGCGTTTTAAAGTTTTGCAGTAATTTGATCGCAATTAAGACGATGCAATTAAAGTCCGCCCGAGACAGCAATAAGATTGTATTATAGACTATCGTACTATATAAGACTATCGTACAGTCGGTCACGAAAATGTTCGGACGTTTTCTACGATGGAATAATTTTTTCAAAATTGGACCAAGCAATTTGAGCTGTTTTTGGTTTTAGATAACAGAAGAACGTCTGCTGGATAATATGTGAACAAGTTTTTTGTAAATAATACTTTTGAATCTGTCGTATGAGTATTGCTGATCGTGCTGACAAAGATCAACCCTTCGGTATTACAAACCATTTGTGAGACCACTCACATTTCCATCTGTCTTTTAATTTTTACTATATTTGATTCTTTCAGATTTTTCATTCGTTATTTCATTTAAGTCAATTTCATTTAGAATTCTTTATTATTAATATATAAATCAAGAACAATCGCATAGAATCGCATAATAAATATTAACCTTTTGCACTCCAAACAATTTTAACTCCAAAATTCCAAATATTTTTTGACCTAGAATAGTTCCATTGTACATGATTCGTTTCCTTTCGTGTATATATAATGTATTACTATTACTCGTACGCGCAACACTTCAATTTTTCTCGATTTTTTAAACACAAACATAGCGATGTAAAAGTTGTTTTGTATAATAAGGCAATTTTTGGTGTCGCCTCACAGGAGCCATTGGAGTGATAAGGGTTACTGGTTCAAAGTACCTTAACCCTCTAGTGACCGAATTTTCTTCTTAAATATAAAAAAATGTATGCAACGGAAAATCAACAATTACAAACCTATATATGCAGATTAAACCAAATTTACCAGTTTAAACAATTTTATTATAATTTGTAACTTTGTAGTAACAACTGTTTATGATGTTTGCACTTCTGTGCATGAAAGCTTAAGCGTGAAATTCCATAAAACAGTTTGCACTTGTCGTTAAACATAGATGTTATAATAAATAGATAATATATTAGGTAAATCGGAAAGTTCCATCCGTTTTTTTACAAAAAGTAAAGCTTTATTCATGAAAGAAAATGAAAAAATACGTTAATCAAAATATTGTCTATCGTTAGCGATGACTTTTTCCCATCTTTCGGGCAGCAAGCGAATTCCGCGTCGAAAGAATGATTCATCTTTGGAGGTTATCCAGGCGGAGATCCATTTTTCGAGATCTTCGTACGAATTAAATCGTTCTTCAGCAAGTGCGTGTGCCATCGACCGAAACAAGTGGTAGTCAGATGGGGCACAGTCTGGTGAATAAGCCGCATGTGGTAGCACTTCCCAGCGAAGTGCTTCTATCGTTTCCTTGACAATTTTTGAGACGTGAGGCCGAGCATTGTCATGCAGCAAAATCACCTTACGCTGTCTCGTTTCATATTGTGGTCGTTTTTCGTGCAATGCTCGACTCAAACGGATAATTTGTTGTCGGTAGAGATCTCCTGTGACTGTTTGACCAGTTTTTAGCAGTTCATAGTATACCACACCTTCCTGATCCCACCAAATGCAGAGTAAAGCCTTTTTTCCGTGGATATTCCGCTTTGGCGTCGATGTTGAGGGTTGGCCAGGATCACAAATGGTTTTTCGACGTTTAGGATTGTCAAAATAAATCCATTTTTCATCCCCAGTGATGAGACGATGGAGAAACCCCTTTCTTTGTTGCCTAGCAAGCAAAATTTCGCAGATGGTTTTCCGCCTTTCAATGTCTCTTGGCTTGAGTTCATATGGGACCCACTTTCCTTCCTTGTAGACCTTCCCTAAGGCTTTTAAACGGTCGGAAATGACAGATTGAGCACAATTTAACGCTTCTGCAATTTGTTTTTGCGTTTGACATGGATCTTCATCCACCAACGTCTGCAATTCTTCGTCTTCGAATACTCGTGGCCGTCCAGAACGCTCTTTGTCCTCCAAAGAAAAATCACCATTTTTAAAACGTCGAAACCACTCTCTACATGTTTTATCGGAAACGGCATTATCGCCATAAACGTCTACAATCATTCGATGAGCTTCAGCTGCCGTTTTCTTCCAATTGAAACAAAAGACTAACACTTCGCGCAAATGACGCTTATTCGGCTGAAATTCCGACATCTTCAATGTAGAAAAAAACGAAGTTATTGATGCAAGCGTAAATTGTTGTGTACTGAGTTTTATTAACAGATGTTCAAATTAAAAAGTTAGCCTTACTTTAGAGGTTATAGTTACCCACAGTTCGAGCTGCGGCTACTCGACGCTAGATGGACAGAACTTTCCGATTGACCTAATAATATATATGTTATATAATATAATATATATAAATATATAATATAATAAATAGATATGTTATAATAAATTCATAATATCTATAAAAGTAAAAGGATTAGAGTGTACTTCCTCAACAGCAGTAACGCGTAAAACTGACTATGTCACAGGTATCACAGGTATTTACATTTCGGCTCGTATTGCGACTGTTCTCGAGCATCAGTCTTGTCTGTTTAGCGCGTGTTGACGCCTAACGCTTGGGCCCGAGTTTCGTCGACCTAAATGGCACGGGAAGGGGTTAATAACGTATTGTTACTATGGAGGCTGCTGCGAATGCATGCATTGCTAGCGATCATGTTAAACAATGCTCTTGTCAAATATATCTTTTCAATTATATTATATCATGACTTTCGTTTAAGTTTTATCATCGGCGTAATTTGTTTAAAGAAATTCTTTCGTCAACGAAACGGACAATCCTCCAAACCATTATTAGATCCGTTCAACAATGAATGGATAGTCAATTTTATGCATTTATGTAGAAAATTAATTGGTACAATTTAACATTTTGACTGCCATGTCACCCGTATATGGGTGACAGAATTATTTGTCCATGTTTAAAAATAAATTTGTACGCTAATATATTCATTGCAATGAATTTAGTTTATATCCGGAGACTACAAAAAGGTTGAACGATAACTATGTGTCAGACATTTTAAATTTTCAATTGTTGCTGCATTAAATAAATTACTTTGATTTTGTGGAATTTTTTAGGCTGTTGGTTGGACAGTTAACGTGTTAAAACAGTAAAAACATTAGAAGAATTTAAACATAAATTAAATAAACAACTTCTAAATTTATTATCCCCTCGCTGTACCATTTTCTTTGCAACTACAGTTGTTGCAACGTCTTCATAACCAAAAATATTACAGAAAAAAGAAAAAAAATTTATATTTCTCATACGGCTACACTTCCTTCAATGCTAAAACATTGATTAAAAAATAATAAAATTGCGTTCCGTTTAAAAAGACAGACATCGAGTTTATATTTGTTAGATTTTGTTTAAAATCTTCGACACGAGTCCGACTCGTCGTAATATGGCAAGGCGTTAGTAAAAAAAATAAATTTCTATTTCGTTTCGCTTTGTTGCAATTTGGGTAGGCAATTTTATTTTGCACAAAGATCCGCTGTCTATTAACACTAGAACTACCGAATAATAAATCCAACGATATACAGGTAACCCTCCTATAACACGGTAGATAGGTTCCTAGAAAATGCCGTGTTGTATGAGACACTAAATTTATTAGAAACAAATTTTTTTTTTTAATTCTACATAAACAACTTAATTTTTATTAAAAATATAAACATATGTACAACACAGAACAAAAAAAAAACAAAAAATATTATTTTAATTTAACGCAACTTTAATAACTTTCTTCGTTGTCACTGCTCAGTATAATCATCCGAGAACGTTTTTTAGGTGGAATGATATCACCTTCACTTTCAGAACTTTTTTCTTCATTTAAAGTTCTTGCATCTTCTTCCCTCTTTAAAAAATCTGTAATTTTACTTTGCTTGCTAGTTCTTACCAAGTCATTGTAAATTTCTCGGTATGGATCTAGACAGTTTTGCAGCTCCCTTTTGAATTTTCGGCTTCTTTCAGCGGAAGGGTCTGCATTCAAGAAAAATGACTCGAGATTTTCAGCTAAGCTTAGGCCTTCTTGTAATTTTTTAATGTTAAATTATTAACTGTACAATCTGCATCAGTGCTAGTGTCCTCAGAATCGATTTGATTTACAGCTTCGGATGACATTTCCTTCAAATCCGCTTCGTCGACTTCTTCTTCCATTGATAAGTCTTGCACGTCCTTAATAGCCATATCCACAAAACCTTCGCCTTAGATTGATTTACCAAGTTCTAATATGCCACCAATTTCTGTATCTTTAAAACGGCAAGCCTCACCGCGGCTATAGAAGTACAGTGTTGTACAAAGGTTTTTGCAATTTTCTTATCGTGTTAGAGCGAAACCGTGTTCTAGGATGCCGTGTTGTAGGAGGGTTTCCGCAATTTATGAATCGTGTTATAGCGAAACCGTGTTATAAGATGCCGTGTTGTAGGAGGGTTACCTGTACATTGCTGTGATAACGAAATTACATCTATTACAACTTTATACAATTCTTATTGTAAGGTGTTACGTCATTAAAGAAGTATAACCAAAAATTTCTGATGAAAACATTTTTATAACTTTAATAATTGCGAAAGAAAAAATTAGGGACCAGTCAAAATGACTGGTTTGGTAGTTCTAGTGTTAATGAGCCATGCAAGTTGAATTTCTCCACAGCCACAGACATCTGTTCTACTATAAAAACGGATCTTTTGAAATATAAAGAAAATTACATCAATCAGCCTAATAGTTTGCCCTCCAATCACTCACAAATATTGATTAGCTTTTAGTGCCAAAAAACTTACATACGTATGAGCCAGGTGATGAACGTAGTCTATAGAAATTGGCACTCCTGCAGCTATGTGGAAAACCATTAAAAATAAAAATATAACTCGACGAAAAGATTAAAAAATTAAAATAAACAACGAAGAGAAAAATTTGAAAAGACAGCTACTTTCATACTGAAACATAATACTACACGTATATTAAATCGCTTACAAAACGTAATACCTCTCGAGAAACATATCAATTAATGCAACGGACGTTCAAACAAACGATTTAATAAATTCAAAATCACGGTACGTGTTTATTTGCTATAATACGAAGAAAAATTTAAACACGCCGTAACAATTGCTATCGGTCTAGCAATAATTACGATTGAAACAGTAATAATCGGATTCCGGAGACAAACAAAGGTGTATGCAAATTATATGCGCATGCATCTCCTGTTTTTTACGCGTTACTCGTTGCATCGTAACGGAAACGATTTTATCGGTTTACAAAAGTGTGAAACAACTCGTAATTAATTGCTTAATTAACTGGGGCCGTTCGCGCACGAGCGGATAACTAATTAATTTTGAAACGATTACAATGAGAGGTTCGATTTCGGATTACGTTGCACCGCAGTTGCACCGTCGGGACGTCTGCAACGGTACATCCATGATTCGTTTTCTTATCCTGATAGTTCTGTCATAAGTAGAACAACTGCAAAATTGTACAGGGATTTCATAATAAACAAAATAAAATATTTCAAATTTCCATTATGGCCGCAGACAAAGAAGTTATAACCCTTTGCACTTGAATTGGGACTTTGAGGTACCAGTCAACTGTATTCTGTAAATTGCTAAAAAATTAATTACTGTATGATACGATTAATTTAATTTCACTTATACAATGTATAACAGATTACATAGAATGAAAATGTTCTAGGTCAAATAAAATGTCTTAATTTTTTCATTAAGACTGCTTCGAGTGCAAGGGGATAAATTGTGATTTTTTCTCTTTGTAATTTCAAAAAAATAAAATCCTTCTAATATCATAAGAAACGTGGTTTGGATCATTTAAAAAATGTTATTAACTTTTTGCACTCCAAGCAATTTTAATTTCAAAATCGAGATATTCTTTGTACCTAGCACAGTTATTGGAACATGGTTTACTAACTTTCGTGCATATAAAATTTATTACTCTTATCCATACGTACAACGAATCAATTTTTACCGATTTTTTAATTCGGTCACACTGCAGAGCATATGTTTGGTGCAGTCAACTATATCGCTTACAATTTCACTGTCAAGTAGTTTTCGAAAATGAGTCACAGGAGAGTAGGGTCCTTCGGCGTCTTCAGGGTAATCTCCTTTCCAAGGACGACGACAACTATTATTCGTCTGGGATACTGATACAAGGGAAAATACAATCGTTCGCCTTGTAAAATGTTTAAATGTTCGTATTGCTGTTCAAGGTTATAATTTCGAACATTTAATTTAAATAAAATAAAATGTATTGCACGTATCGAAGTTATCATTGCATTATCATAAATTTTCTAGTTTAAAGACATTTGTAGGTCATAGTATACCACATCATTAAACTCGTTTTGACATCAGCTATAATACTATGAAGTTAAAAATATATGGTGCCGTACGATGTTTATAATCGTGCATGATTAACACTTTGATTGCCATGTTACCCATATAAGGGTGACAGAATTATTTGTCTTTGTTTAAAAATAAATTTGTACGTTAATCCATTCCTTGCACTCAATTTAGTCGATGTCTGGAGAATGCAAGGAAGTTGAAGGACAACAATGTGTCACACATTTTATGTTTTCAATTGTTAGTTCATTAAATAAATTACTTTGATTTTCTAGAATTTCCGAGGTCGTCGGTTGGGCAGACAAAGTGTTAAATAAAGGAGTCTATTTAATCGTTTCCTACGAACGCTATTTTACAGTTTCAATAATTCTGAAATAATAAATACGAAACGAGACATTTGTTTGTGCGTGTGTGTATGTCTTCAGTGTTAACGATAGCGTTAAAGGTATTTCATCAAACATGTACATGGATATAAACAGAATGGTGAATGCAGGGATTGAAGTATTCGTAATACAATAAAAAGGTCTCGTTGGTGGATCCTTTTATTACCGGTGATTGATGAAAAATCGTGAATCGTTGAATTTCCACAGACTCGAAGGATTATTTCGGTTTGGTGAGGACACTGATATATTATATTGTGGTTTATTGCTTGGCGGTTATAGGAGGGTGCGTACCGGCTCGGAGATGGATCGACATACGAAGGGGTGGTAACTAGCGCACGTCACAGCTAATAGAATGATCTATGCGTCTCGCGATCGTTTGATTGAAATCCACGTCGAGTCGACTGATGGTGTGCGGTCCCCAATGGAACCCAATGGTTCTGTGAATGCTGCTCGCGCGGAAGAGAAAAGGATGACATTTTGAAAAGGGCGCAACCATGCGTCGGGTCACGTGGCTTGCACCGTGAATTTAAGATCGCATCTAATGGGATTTACGTGCTTCAAATTTGCCCGCGACCGTATTCGAACGACGTTCTATGAATTTTCAAGCGGAACACATTCTTGTTTGATCCCGGGAATTATCCTGTCGTACACATTAGTTGTTTTGTTAGTCAAATGCCAATAAATCCTCTTTCGATGGATTTAACGTCGAGGATATTATTCGAACGATACTATCCCAGTTTTCACATTGCAGGCACAATTTTTCTTATTTTTCTTATTTCGCAACATGTCAATGAAATTTACACATGTTCCTTTATAATAATTATATTGCGGACTTTACGCATAAACCACAAAAACGAGTAGGCAAAACGCAAAATTTGTATAGATCTCCAAGGACTCTGAGAATATTGTTACGCTGACTATCGTTTATTAGAATTATTGAAAGAAAAAGATTGTTTCTATTCACCTTCCATTCTTTACGAATGGCTTAGAAAATTTTAATGTTGCATAAACATTCACAATAATGAATTAAATCAGATTATGATTTGTTACTTTTATATTTCTATTTTGTTGGTCATACACTCATTCGGACTCATATTTTAACACTAGAACTACCGAACAATAAATAAGACGATATAGATTGCTTTGTGATAATAACAAGACTGCATCTATTCAGACTTCATTCAGTTTTTATTGTAACATGGGTTCATTCAAGACCAGTTCTAGTTTGATGGTTTTAATATTAAGTATCTTGTACAAGTCTGTGTATCATAGTTTCAAAGTTATGCAACTTATAGAAAACTTATACTCAGACTGTGGATTTTATTTCTTTATGAAAATAATGACTAAAAGAAACATGAAACAGTGAATATATTCCGAGAATTGGAAACTATTGTGTTATTTTCAGCCTGTTAAATATATGAAGAGAATAAATGAATTTGTACTTTGATCTTGTTTGTTGCAATTGCAGTTTAAATCATAGTTTTGGGGAAGACATAATCGTGCGCAGATTCAAGTATGATGCAGCAAGGGAGAAATTTTAGGTTCGTGAAGGAATTTGGAATGTTTGATAAAAAGGCGATGGAGCTATGTTGGTTGACAATAGCAAATGATCATTGCTGAGTAACGCTTGTCTACGATATAACATTAACACATCGAACACGGAGCTATTTTGCTTAGCTTTCACATTACATTTAATTCAACTTTAAATAAAAAGAATACAACTGTGCATAAGCGGAAGACTCACTTACCCAATTCGGTGCTTTTCTGTTTCAATCAAATCTATTAACACTAAAACTACCGAACAATAAATCCAACGATGTACATTGCTTTGTGATAATACCAAGACTGCATCTATTCAAACATTGTTCAATTTTTATTGTAACATATACCTTATACAAATCTGTATATTATAGATTCACAGTTATGAAAATAATGACTAGAAGAAACATGAAACAGTGAATATATTCCGAGAATTGGAAACTGTTGTGTTATTTTCAGCCTGTTAAATATATGAAGAGAATAAATGAATTTGTACTTTGATCTTGTCCGTTGCAATTGAGGTAGAACATGTTCGCTTTACATAAATATCCGCTGGTCTACTTTATAACCAATAATTTCAAATGATATTTACTTTGCTTTGCTTCTACTTTCAATTATACACTTCATACTTCATCGGTACGTTTATTAACATAAACAATTTCTATTGCAATTTTTTACGAAACATCGCACAGACACTAATAAAAATAAAGTGCGACGATAACTATAATCGCAGTCACTTGTTTCAAAAGAAATTTTGTGTAGTCATCAAATCAAACACTAATTAACACTAGAACTAACGAACAATAAATCTAACGATATGCATTGCTTTGTAATAATAACAAGACTGCGTCTATTAAAATTTCATACAACCTTATTATAAGGTATACGTCATTAAAGAAGTACATCTGAAAATTTCTGATGAAAACATTTTTATAACTTCAATAATTGCGAAAGAAATAACTAGGGACTAGTCCAAAATGACTGGTTTGGTAGTTCTAGTGTTAAAACTTCGTAATATTATTTGTTTCATTTGCATAAAATGAGAAATACCTTTGAAGGAACAGAATAATTTCAACGCTAGAACTACCGAACAATAAATCCAACGATGTACATTGTTTTGTGATAATACCAAGACTGCATCTATTCAAACATCATAAAATTCTTATTGTGAAATGTACGTTATTAAAGAAGTACATCAAAAAATTTTGATGCAAACATTTTTATAACTTCAGTAATTGCGAAAGAAATAAGTAGGGGCCAATCATTTTGACTGGTTTGGTAGTTTTAGTGTTAATAATTGCAAACTAAAGAGTGCAGAAACAATCATTTGACCGGCAATAGTAGGTTTAGTGTTAAACAAAGCTTCTCAACCTTTTAATTGAGAATGTCGAGGAAACTCTTTACCTTCAACAGAGACATCTTTACAAATTTTACAATAGAACTACGAAACAATAAATCCAACGATGTACATTGTTTTGTGATAATACCAAGACT
>JAQQRL010000128.1:0-14991 GCA_028453745.1 Agapostemon virescens | reverse complement strand
TAAAATTGCACATATAAAAAATGTATGTTACAAAAATAAATATAGCCCAAGAATAATAGATTCATAAAATAGCATATTAAAAGAACTGTACGTTACAAAATACACGTGGTTAAAAATGACCGTTTCAAGAAGTGATGATTATAAAGTTGCGGATCAAAGAAAAAAAAGAAGTTTACAAGTATTAACGGTCATCTAACTGGTTGCACGACAGATGATTGAACCCATGCGATGGGTGCCGAACATGTCCGCTTGGAACGGTCTACGAGGTTGTTGTGTGCGTGCGCTCTCACAAGCGCAAGACGTGTGTCATTAGATACTAATCGTTTGGAATCGGTTCGGTGGGAAGAACGAGTGAGTCGAATCACGAGCTGCATCATTTCCCGACTCATAAAGCAACCACGTGACCATGCCGGTCGCAGCAATGAGGAAGCACCAGCGAGAACAGATGGAATGCCTATATGTATGTATTTTGCTGTCGCGTTTTCACAAGCCCGACGACGTGCGCCATCGGCGGACATCGGCGACAAATGTTCGACGAGCATCAACGAGAAAATCTTTTCCGGTATACGTGCGACGAATCTTCGTCACCCCCCCCGACGAATATATACATATATACATACATATATATATTCTCCAACAATGAAAACGCACCGTGCATTAATTAACCGCCGATACGTGCTTCTGTTGAACAATGCAAAACGGTTCCGTTACAAAACATGGAATTCCCTAGATATACTAGCGAACCCCGTCGCGCTTAGGAATCCTATTGCGCCGGAGATTGAGGTTAGCCGTCACGGTATCCAGAATCGTGTAACTTTAGATGTAGGTCACCGGTAATGAAAGAGAAAGTACCTTTGTAAATAGAAAACAAGTTCGGGGGATAGTTTTCGCCTCGACCTTTCCGGTGAAACACGAGCCGACAATTAAAAATCGTTTTTCATTTCGAAATGTACTGTGTGATGGGCCGCATCGATACTTGGAGATGTTTATGCTGTATATCTCCACTGTTAATGGACTTAAAGAATTCGACGTTTTGTAGTAATAGAAGAAGCTTATTTTAAATTATAGAAACGTAAGTTTTAATTTATTTAATTTGTACATTTTTTAATCAAAATATATATGTTGTATATTTTGGTACATTCTAGTATATTATGGTATATTCAAGTACCTTCTAGTGAATTCATATATATTTTGGTGAATTCTAGTATATTTTGTTATATTCTGGTATATTCAAGTGAATTATAGTATGTTCTGGTACATTTTAGTATATTCTTGTATATTTTAGTATATTTTATATTATTTTGATATATTATAGTACTTTCTAGTGAATTCTAGTATATTCTGGTACGTTCAATCTTCGCTTCAATTTTTATGAAAAGCTGTTTGGCATTTTAAAAATTATATCAATTTTTGTAAAATGTGATGCAACAGTATCGATAACCTCAAAATATTCTGGCAACACGCGAAAAGCTTTCAGACAAACAGCTGGGACCGTGTTCTGTTAAATATCAACTTTAAAAAATATCGACGCGGTTGCTTAGTAAACAAATCTTTGGAGAGCTGAAAAACAAATATAAAATGTTTGGTCCTGTTTTGATAATATTTGTCGTTTTTAAAACGTGTACGAATACATGTTATTTATTTACAAAAAATCAACATGTTCCTCATTTTTAATTATCTTCTGAAAAGACAAAAGGCAACTTTGCTATTTGACAATTAAATTATTTTATTCATGATAAGGTTAAAAACACTATAGGTCCATATTACCGATTTCTTCTTCAACAATTATCAACGTTGCAAAATTACCATCATCGGAATCGATTTCAATAAATTTCTTTATTCAATGGCAATAAAAGAAAAATAGTAAAAAAAATTAATCACGTATGGTAATAAAAATCGCACCGAATTTAAATAAATGAAATCTTGCCATTTTTATAAGATAATATATTCTAGCCATTTTGAATGCTCGGTGGGTTTAACATGAAAATTTATTGCATTGGGAAATATTATTTTTCACAGTTTTTTTTTTTTAAATGAAATATATTTCTCTATAAATAGTTGTCGAATAATTCTGCGTATTTCCACTGCAACTTTGTTCATGTTTACGAGCTTTACGTTTCCGTAAAAGTCGTATATATTTTTTCCAATAATTTATTCTATAAATTGCACCCTTTGACGCAATGAAAGCACTGGAAAGGACGACCACAACTCTGTTTCGCGTTATGCTTATCTGCATTTCTAATAAATTTTCTGATTGCGTTTCTACTTCGATTTAAAACTAACGATTTCTACGACAGAAAACCTTTTTCGAAACTGTTTTAGAATGAATTTTTGTATTTAACTCATTTTATACATTCAGCAAATTTTATTATTTATATTAAACAATGCGCGACGAAGACTCCTTGCAATATTTAATATTAAAGTTTTCCTACTCGAGGATTGCAATGTTTAACACCCTAACTGCCGAATCAGCAGATGACTACAAAAAATTGAAAAACTAAAATGTATGACATTGAACTGTCCTTGAAACTTCCTGCATTTTCTGGATCGCCATTGAATTTGGCACAACAATATTATCCATAACCACTTGCAGATGTATTTACAGCTACACGTAGAATATAAACAATCCACTAAACTGCAAAAATATTAGTGGATAAAATAATAATTGAAAAAGTAAAATGTATGACATTGAATAGCCTAATCCTTTCCCATTTTCTGCATCGCCATTGAATTTGCTACAACTAACACTAACTTAATTGCAATTTAATTAAAAATTCATTTAAAAACCGTACGAACAATTCCGTCAATTACAATATAGCTGACACGGCAAAGTACACATTTTTTTTCACAACGTCTTTAGAAACCGTTATTACCCATAACCTCCCACAGATGTATTTACAGCTACACGCAGAATATAATCAATCGACTAAAATCGAAAAAATCAATGAATACAATAATAATTGAAAAGGTAAAATAATCTAATTCTTTTGCATTTTCTCTAACGCCATTGAATTTCCTACAATTAACATTAACTTAATCTCAATCTAATTAAACCTTCATTTAAAAACCGTACAAACAATCCTGTCAACCACATATGGCTGACCGATGCCAGTCATTTTCTCCACAACGTTATAGAAACCTATATTACCCATAACCTCCCACAAATATATGTACAACTACACCCACAACACGATCATCTCACTGGAATGCAAATGTTTCTCCGACATTCCTTGGAAACGTGAAAAACATAATCGATCCTTTTTTTTAATCATCGACTCTGCTAGAAACGGATACGCGGAAGCAATGTTGTTCAATGTTCCGTGAACGGTCCATCGACGTTTCGCGAGGACAATGCGTGCGATGGAAAATATCGCTATAAATCGAGGCTAATCCGCGAGTGTGGTTACAAACTGCCGAAGGAGGCTCGGGACCCGCGAGACGGTTCTATTACGTATCAGCTGATTCAGTAACGAGCCAGTGCTGCGCGGAGAACCGTAACTTTGCAATATCGAGAAGAAGGTTTCTTTGTGCCCCTGTGGAGGCCGCCGCGTGCCGCCTGAATCGTTGAGAAAAAATCAGAAAACGTGGTAAACAACGCCTACGCGAAAAAAAAAAAAGTAACGAGACGACGAAACGGGGCATAGGCCACTGGTTGTGCTGCCTATCAATGAAGGCATACCCGCATCACACGTATACACCACCGCAGGTGTAGCACACACGTCGCCCCGAAGCACCTCTCGAGTGTCCTGCGAATTTTCACGAAACAGGTGGCAACAGCGCGCAAGTCCGACGGGCGACGGGCACGGGGGGGAAAGACAGTGAGAAAAAAAGAACGAGCGCACGCGTTCGATCACAGCGAAAAGCCTCGTACGCGACGAGGAACGTACGGAGGCAGACAGAAAGACGAGAAAGCGAACGGAGAGAGACACATAGAGATACAGAGAAAGAGAGAGAGAGAGAGAGAGAGATTCGTCGACGGGGACTTATGGTAGACGGACTCACCTTAGGCCTGTAGAACCATTTTCTGATAGACTCCATCGTAAGACCGTCGAGGATGTCGGCAGGCTCACGGACGAGTCGTCACTGCGCCTCTCGCGGCCAAAGCACTTGCGACATAGCGAAACGTGCCACCGCGACCTTACCAGAAACCGTCACCACCACCAGACACCAATAATCGAACGCATACGCAAACGGAGTTGCCTCTGCCGGATAATATCACCGTCGAACGTGTACAATCGTTGTCGATTTCGTTCGAGCCACGCACTCCAAACTACGCCGTCAAACGTGAATCGCGCGTCCGTACGACTGACTGACGACCACAGACTGCAAAGGCGCAGCTCGCCGTTGCGCCTGCGCACCAGGACCGAACATGGTCGGCATGACAAGAGAGGAAATAAGAGTGCTTCACGCCCGAAAACTTTCAGTGTCTCCACCTTCTCGAGTCGAGACGGGGTCTAAGCATGGAACCGGAGCTGTGTCGGTTTTAGCACGGAACAGAACCCGTTTCGTTTTTATTCGCGTTCAAGAATACAGGAACGGGCCAATCGTATGTATCTTTACTACTTCGACATGTTTACATGTCACACTCTACCGTATCGGTTGAAACTTATTTTTGTAGAAATAGTTGGAAGATCTCCTATAAGGGCGCTGTTGCTGCTGACGAAATTTTAAATCTCATGTGATCGAGATGGTGCCGAATTGATACGTTTGAAAGTAGTCCATGAATTATGGTACTGTGTCGAATAGTATTGAAGATGTAGGTATTTAAAATGTCAATACCCGTTTGATACTTCTATATCAGTATTGAATTGATCACTCGTAGCCGAGACTCTTGGGCTACCCCAAGTCAGCTGATGGTAGATCAAAGTAGGTAACGGTAGTGGCGGAGAAGCTTTGGTCAGCCTGAAACTATGTGAAAGTAATTGTAGCACAGTGGTGGTCTCGGTTAGAGAGAGTTGCTAAGGTACGCAATGGTAGGTCAGTAGCAAAGGACCTTGGTCTGCTATAAGCTAACCGAAGGTAGGTCCAGGGAACTCGGAAGAACCATTAATCAACCTCGAGTTAGCCTAAGGCTGAGCGACCAGACGTTAAGCACTCTACTACATTAAAAGTTTGCTTGCTACACAGTAACTAGGAACAACGTAAGATGGCGGATGCTTTTCCCGCCTAACGATGCCCAATCCTACAGGGTGTTCCATAAAGTTCAAAGAAACTTGTAAAAGCAGATTTTTTAGGCGAATCTGAACCACATTTTCTTTTGCAAATTTGCATTTTGACACTTCGTTTTTTGTTATTTACGAAAAACTTGGACCAATTAGAGCACGAATGTATGAACTGATTTCGGTTCATCGAAAATCCCACTGAACATGGCGTTGAGGTTAGACGAGTTGAAATACGTTCACTGCAGCCGCACTTTTATTGGTCCATGATTTTGATTAATAACTCGAAAACGAAGCATCATATCGCAAACTGGCAAAAAGTAACTGATGCTTAAACTCACCACACAATCGTACATACAATCACTCATTGTGGTTGCTCCTTCACCCTGTCAGTGAAAGAAGAGGTGGTAAGACGCGCCTCCATATTAAACAGTTTGTTAGTGACATCTACGGTAACACCGTGAACTTTTTTACCAATTAATTTACTACTGTTGTCCATAGATGGCAATAACCTGTATTTCGATGCGCGCCATTCATTTCAATATTGAAAATAAATGTTTAGGTATTTCACATATGAATATGTAAATATTAACCTAACAAAGAAATACGGATCTTAATCCATGTAATATTAAATATACGGGTATCCGTGTATCTTAATTTTACGAATATTCGTGTACTTACAATACAAGTGCATTTTAATACATGGTGATATAACATTGAATAATTGAACATGAATTTATTGCTGTCTCGCGTCTAGTATTAAAAATCGGAAACAAAATTGCATCAGTTATAGAAAAACAAGGAAGACTAAGGTAGACTTATAATAGAATACAAGGGAGACTATAATCTTAATTATTTTGAAGAATTAAATGTTGCAACTTGTTATATATGTAATCGAGTTAATGAAAATATAATACAGGAGAGAAAATGAAAGCACCAGCGGTACACAGAAGGAATTTAATAATATTTAATCGGAATTTAACATATTTTGATCTACGTGACTAGATTATAAAAAAAGCAATTAAAAATGTATGACTTTAACAATGTTAAATAGTATGGATCACAAATTATGCACATTTATATGTAAGTTCCATATTTCAAGTATACATTTGCAGTTAAAATTACAAAATAGGTTCCAACAGATCTACTTAATAGTAAAATTGTCTAAGCCTCAAGGTCAATAAGATGATAAGGACAACACAATGGATTCTAATATACAAGTACATTGATCACATAAACTATGAGCTAAAACAGAATGCAGTCGAACGTTATAGAAATTCCTTCGATTACGTTAATAAATGTCACCGAAGCAAAACCGCGAAACCTATTAATGATAATGATACAAAAGGCAAACTTATACTATCTCTTTTTTTACTTCTTGAGAACCGTGTACACATATCAACGAAATGGAATGTATATTTCTACTATAACGAGTAACAAGTAGCCTTTTTTTTTTTCTGAACCGCTAAAGAAGAATGTATAGTTGGGTAGATTTGCAACGCACTGAAACGAACATTATCTCCAACAACGCAGTTGGTCTTAAATATTAATAGAGTAGAAATGGAACACACCTTGTGCGTGTACTCTCAAGAAGCAACGCGTAAATCTTATGTCAATTACTTTGCTTAAAACTTTTTGAAAATAATATTGAGAATGCTCAACATTAGGGCTTTTACTGTTGCTTGGATCTATAAGATATTCGCTGAGATATTCTAGTACTCGGATACTCGCTCGATTTTGACTCAAGTGATATTAGAGTACTCTGATATTACATATATTTGAGTATCCGAGTACTTGGATAGCCAGGTAGTAAGAGCCCTATATTATATCCATTACAATTCTACGATAACACTTTTAAATTGTAACTAGACTTTAAAATTTCATTCCCAAACAGCTTATTATAAATCATCGAAACGTAAATCACTATCGCTAGTAAAAATATATTAAGAATTCTTTTTTTTTCTTTATTTATACAAGGCAAAAATTTGCAATTTTTAGAAATAGAAACACCTAAATTTTAATTAAATTTCGTCGAAAAGTTTTCATGTTTTAAATAACACGAGCAACAAACAGTGCATAGCTCAAAAAGTTATAAGCAAAATGTTTGTAGCAAGCATATGTATACTATGCTTGCTTTGTGCAATAACACTTTGCGTTGGGCTGCCGATGTAACTCTCGTATGTTTTGGTATACCCCCTATAATATTTTTGTCAAAAATTGTTAAGTGTTACCGTAAATACTGGTTATGTAACTACAGAAACATCTAGTGTTTAATACAAGCTTCACTATACATTTCGCTTGAAAAATTCAAGGTTTTACTACCGTAAGTAGTCGTTTCAAACTCGTCTTTGTATTTTTTAATTGTAATGCACTACCACGCCTCTCGTACATAGAATCTGCGCGAATAACTATTTATCTAAGACATCTATATCACTTGAAATGAGAGTAGTTGAGTAACTTCTTGTTGCATTATATTACACGAATTCTCTTTTTCTCCTTTTGTTAAAATATTTGAATCACGTAATTAACAATTTGTCTGATACAAACATTCAAAGTTTTAATTAATTATATCCGTAATTGATTGCCACACTGTAGGTAAAATATATCGAGTAGTATGATCTAACGAGTATCACCTAAAATAAGAAATATCTAAGTGAATTATCTGTATTATTGCACGTTGAAATATATCAGGAATTATTGTTGTTGCTTTTTGTTTAAACGGTAAATGAATAATACGTTTCGTTATAAATTACAAACTTTCGTCTCTTTGTTGTATTGTTATCGCAATTGTATTCAATTTAAATGTCCTACAATACAAGGTATCACTTAAGTATCATTTTAATACTTGTTAAATTTGACAAATTGAGACTTCAGTATCTTTTAATATTTAAACCGATGTTAAATTTTCTAAAATACATACGGAATCTTAATCAACTCTGTTATTAAAATATTAAGCATATTCAAAGATATATCAAACAATCAAAATTAACTTTCTATTCAAATAAGATTCTTCTTTTTAACACTTAAGTCACAAGATAGACATTTAGAATGAATAAAATGTCGAAAATATAAAATCACTTTCTGATACTTCAGTTGAGTGAGTAGAATTGTTTTTCGAAGTTTTGAAATAGCTTAAAGTTAATAAAGGCATCAAGTAAATATTTCTTAATACAAAGCACAAGTAGTAATATCGCACGAATTTTCAAGCATATCGAATCGAAAATAATTTTGCAACAATTGAACGCAACAGCATCTAACAAGATTTATAAGGTATAAAAACACCAACATGAAAACTCCCTCAAATCCTTTATACAAAATTCCATTTGCAAACATTCTTACACAGAAAAATTCTTCAAAATTCGATAAATCACATTCGTTCTTTTGTACCAGTTGCGTTTGCATTTCTAAAATACAGGTCAATACAAGTTTCAATAGATTCATCGAGAAAGAGGAAAAACATTAATGAAATTGAACTAACGCTACTACGATAAGAATTCTATTGTAAACACAGCGAGTTACTTTGCATTGTTAGACAAATCTTTGACTTTCGATACAACTGTAACGCTATGATATCAATTCCTACAGAACCAGAAAAGGTTGAAATGCATCTTGAGTGAATATATTCAATTTCAAATTACTTCAATCGCTTATCAAAAAACGAAACTTCAAAGTGTGTGACTCAAACAATGAAAGAACAATGTTTTCCCTAACAGAAACAAACACACAAGTGCCACGTATTTTAAAGGCATCTCCGTAACGCAATTTAAAATATCCAAATTTAGCAATGAACAATGTACAATTTAATTTACCGTAATTATCTTAAAAGTAAAACGTTCTAATAAAATTCAATTTCTTAATACATAAACTTTCTCAAAAACTGATGAACCCCAAATACGGAGCGCGTTCATCAGTTAGTGTATCATAAACTCGTTGTAACATTAATGTAACCGATACACAATAAATTTATTCCCTAGAAAACAAAACTATTCAAACAGGTAAAAATTTTACATGACTGTAAAATATTCGGACGGTCTTCACCGTCCGTTAATTATATGTACAAATTTTGACAAGAACATACCAATAAAATGAAAACAATAGATTCCACACTAAAGTTATTAGTGGCAAATTTAAAATTAAAGACACAACAGAAGTGCATAACAAACAAATCGTATAAGTAGATGGCACATGTTCTTCTTGCAATTAGGAAACCATAAATTAAGATGCTACCACGTGTAGCATTAGTAACTCGACGAAGCAAGAGAAGAAAAAAAAAAAAAAATGTTATCAACGTTTACTATCTTTCGCTAGTGAAATGATAAATGTAAGGCATAGTTTTTCTGCGACGCATAAAAACTATCGTTGGCAAGATGAAAGTCCCCTAAAACACATTCGTCGGACTCGAATGCATGCTACACAAACCGGAGGATCGATTGTCCGCTTTGCAAACTTGGTGTTTAACTGTACCCAAACTGCACTTTTCGGCACTGGCAAAGCCATTTAATAATTCGAGCGTTTCGTTCGACGATGCTCAGTGGATCACTGACTCGCTGATTGCAATCATCGTTGCCCATGCCGACGCTACAATTATTGTTCTGCCATTGACCACTCTGGTTTGTCTGGTTGTTACCGACCCACGAATAAAGACCCAACGCCGAGTCGACGGAGCTAACGCTATCAAAAAATACCGGAGACGATGTCTTCGAGTCTGGTTCTGTGATACGCTGATAATTATCCGAATCTAAACCCAAACGGTCAAAAAAGTTTTCGAGCTGAGTTATCGACCGAGGGGGCCGAGCAGGTACTTTGTTCGATCTACCGTTATCTTGACGCCAGTAACGATCACTGATGTCCGACTTCGATCTCAGAATTGGTCGACCTCGGCCTTCTTTCCAGCCGTCGGAAAACCTGATGAACAGATTGAAACAATTTTCAATTTATATACCAATCAATAATCCAATTACACTAAGGACATGTCTTTCACTCTAGCCAATATTACAAATTTCCTCTTCCAAAATAACACTTTCTTACGGTACTCTTCTCTCCTGACAGAAACCAATTTATCATAGTTATAACAATTAATTGTAGATCTCTTTTCAATGGTACTAAGTTATCGATTATAAAAGTGACAACATCAGATAGAACAATCTTATAGATTCCAATGTTACTAAAGACTAAAAGTTTCATATGTCTTTGATATACCGTACACGATTAGGTCCTTACTACAATTTTGGTAAACCTTATATTTTGGGACAGCAGCTCTGATAACTCTGACATATGTTCTAAAGATCACTACCGTAAGTGATTTAGTATTAAAAAGTATGAATGGCGTGAATGCATACCTCGAATTGCATGTCGGACTATAATCCGTTTGATTGTTGCTACTTTCAGAGTCAGGACTGTAATGTCTGACAACAGAAAGTGGGGTACCGTTAGCGTAACTACCTTTTCTTGAACGGTCTTTCTCCGTCGAGTGTTGGGTAGATGCACCACTGTCACGGCGTATATGACTCCAACAGTCCTGGAAAAAGTATTGCAGTCATTATTTGAATAAGAGACAACTAAGTAAGTGTATATTCAAGGCCGAGGCGAGAAATTAAGACACTGCAAGCAAAGTACACTTTGTCCTCGTTAAAATAAAAACTATGACCTACTACAAAAAGATGGAGTAGGCATTTTTGACCATTTTTGTTAAGTTTTCAATCTGGTACTCTGATATAGTGTTTCATGCTTCGACCATCGACACGACACTGTTGATGGGTACTGATGATGGGTTTGAAGCGTACTTGTATTATTGGCGGAGGTTCACTACGGTGAGTACAATGTCCGGATGATCCTCCGGAGTCCCTCGCAGTCGCCCCATGACTCAATTTACTGGACCCTGATGACTTTTGCGTACGACCCCCAGATGACAGCACGCTACTCGCGTCGCCGCCACCGGAACCTAACGAGCGTCGTATGTACCTGGAACTGAAATGTATTACACATTACTAAATGATCAAGTTCTATCTTAAATATTCTACTAGGATTTGCTGACCTTTAAAAACCGGTTTTATTTGAGCAAACTAGCACAATTTTAGACCGGTTTTAACTGTCAGAATTAATATGTAAAACTTATTTACTACTTAATGCGAAACATTAACAACTTGAGTAGAAATGGCCCCGGTGTTAACACTTTACCCACCGGAAGCTTATTATTAGGACTTTCAATAGTTGCACTGTAGCAAAATAAATGCTTTTACATTTGTAACCAAATTGTTAGATAGCATTGCTGAAGATGTCATATTGATTTACAATAAAAATTGCTGTCAGCGTTGAGACATCCTTTGGAAAGTTTTCAATCATGGACAATAGACAATTAATTGTTCTTTTCATTATGTTTTCTGTGAACATACTTTTGAAGGAAGACACTGAGTGAAATATAAAAGCTTACAATTTACATTTTGTTCAAATTAAAGTAGTAAACATTTCTATACTTCTGTGTAAAACATTGCACATTACAAAACCTCTGTTTTAGATATATTTAGCAGTTCTTCATTAAAGTTTCGAAGCTGATCTGTCTAAATAATTCCAACTATAGTGACTACGCTGATCCAGCTAAGGCTATAGAAATATTTTACTACATTTAACCACATTGATGATTAATGTTACAAGGGAGAATTTCCTAAACCGACAGCCATATAACGTTGTGCACCAAAAATAATGGGATATTACAGTATTGGAAGAAAAGCATCTGCAATATCTAGGTAGCTTCGCCAAGAAAAAAGCTATTAACCCTTAGCACTCCAATGGCTCCTCCATGGCGCCACTAAAAATTGACATACTACTATTCAAAGCAACTATTGCATTACTATGGTTGCGTTTAAGAAATCGATAAAGACTGAAGTAATAAATTTTGTATGCACAAAAGGAAAGGGACCATATAGAATCCAACAATTCTAGGTGAAAAGAACGTCTCGATTTTGGAATTAAAATTGCTTGGAGCGCAAAGGGTCAATAATGAAAGCGTCGTTTATAACGTGAATTGTTTCACAACGCGGCGCATCCGCGAGGATGCAGGATCCACGTGTCCAACGAACAATGGATTTATGGAATAGAATACAGTTCGCAGTTTCAAAGATTTTTATAGCGCAATAACTCGACGGTATGTTGTCACATCGACTGAAATTATTGAAGCGCCGTGGCAGTTTCGGTGTCAAAGATACAGTGAGGTCGTAAAATCGAATGGAAGCTAAAGCAGTTGCGACTCGGGCACTGGGACAGCAGAACAGACGGAAATATAGGATGCGAGGGCTCTTAGGCTTCATCGAGGATTGTATGGACAGTCTCAATTCTATTTACGTTGAACAGTTTCTCTGTTCCAGTTCAACATCGGAAATTTCATAAACCCAGAAATAAACCTCGCCCATTACAAGCCTTAATGTACCCTTTGAGCGTTAGACTATCTAAAATTGAACATTTGCTCCGAAGAAACACGCTCTAATTAGACAGCGAATATACAAACACATTACAGGGGCTCGTTATCGCATAACGTTTTCGTTTTACTTCTAGCAGAACAATGTCAGTTACAAAACAGAGGTGTAATTTTTATTAATCAAACTGTAAGTATAGGTTTTATATTCTTCAATTATTTATATATTATTTACATTAGAATAAATGCAAAAGGAAAATATGATTGGGTTTAAAGAGGAAGATAATTTAACAAGTAAAAAATTGTCCTCAAGTCCTTAAGGTTTCAAGGTATGAGGTTTTAAGGTCATCTTTGTTTTTGGTTAATGGAATTCAAAAGGAAAATATGATTATATTCAAAGGGGCAGGTATTTTAAGAAATAAAATATTTTCCTGAAATCCTTTAAGGTTTCAAGGTCATCTTTATTTTTTCTAATGGAATTCAAAAGGAAAATATGAGTGGTTTCAAAGGGGTAGGTAATTTAACAAATAAAAAATTGTCCTCAAGTCTTTTAAGGTTTCAAGGTTTAATGTTTCATGGTCATCTTTGTGTTTGGTTAATGGAATGCAAAAGGAAAATATGAGTGGTTTCAAAGGGGTAAGTAATTTAACAAATAAAATATTTTCCTAAAGTTCTTTAAGGTTTCAAAGTCATCTTTGTTTTTTCTAATGGAATTCAGAAAGAAAATATGAATGGGTTCAAAGGGGTAGGTAATTTAACAAATAAAAAATTGTCCTCATGTTCTCAATGTTTCAAGGTTTAATGTTTCATGATCATCTTTGTTTTTGTTTAATGGAATTCAAAAGGAAAATATGAGTGGTTTCAAAGGGGTAGGTAATTTAAAAAATAAAAAATTGTCCTCAAGTCCTTTAAGGTTTCAAGAATATCTTTTTTCTAATGGAATCATGATGGAATCAGGATCTGATCAAATAAATGGAGATTAGGAAAAGTCGAGGAACTCAAAGGGTTAAATTGTATCAGTGGCTCTAATAACCGACTCTAGCTTCGTTGATATTCGTCCGATAAGAATATCCGGAGTGATCATGTGCTTCGATAGAAAAATTTATTCGTTTAAACGGCAATTTCTCCAATTTCCAAATGACCCTAAACGGTTCATCGGCAGTACGTTTCCCGTTCGACGTGATGGTGCTAGAGCGCTATCTAATTTATGTGAAATCTTTCGTAGATTAATCCATCGAAAACATGCACGATAATGCGTCGAGTACCTCCGGTAGCAGACAGCGTCCCGCTTGAAACTGTGCTCCGAATAATCTGAACTAGTTTCACAATCCGGGCAATTGTTCGAAGATTGATGGTGCCCCGATGGCTTGGTCGACTTGGTCGATGCACGCGGCGACAGGGACGCTCGTCGTCGTGTGCTCGTGTGAAGGTCAGGCAAAGATTTGTGGCAAACCGTGTTCTCCACCGACGGCGAACTGGCGGACTTTCTTCCGGTTCGACCGGAAGTGTGCGAGTGTGAGTTACTCCGGCCGAATTTGAAGCGGGCGTCTTGCTGCAAACAGTGCTGCGAACAGATTAAAACTTTCAAATCACCACTCGGAGAGTATCCTTTTAACCCCTTGGTATACGATGACGTCTGTTAGACGTCATCCGTTTCACGCGCTCTAAACTTCGACGTCTCCGAGAGCGGTTTCCGGCGGACGCCGAAAATCGCGCATCGATTTCGATTCGCGTACCAAGGGATAGAAAATAATGTGCTTTTATCTGCTTGACATAGCTGTCGATATCTAATGATTGTAGATTTGTCGATCGAATATCGCAGATGATACACAATTTGTCACTAACTAATTACTCGACAAGCAGAGTCGCAAAGTACCCAACTCGATTACAGGCAAAACGTTAGGCACATTTTCCAGATTGTAGTACGAGGCGAGAACGTTTCATTATACAGTAACTAATAATTATTTTTAACACTGAACCTACCGCAGTGGGTCGAACGAACCTTTCTAGATTTTCTATTTTACTATTATTCAAGTTAGAAACTTTGCCTTCGCAGGAATCGATTCGGTAGATTATTTTAAAACTCGCTTGAAACGAATTTAATAAAAATATTTCTAGCAGGTTCACGTTAGAACGACGGAACGCTAAATTATAGTAATATACGCTGCTGCATAATAACGATACAGTTGCAATTATTCAAAGTTTGTATAACTTTTATGTTAACGCAGGCTTTAACACGTTGAATACCGGCGGTGGTCACCGGTGACCGGCACCGCTGCATCGTTTAACAATGATTATCATAAAATTAATGGCGTTGAACGTTGATTTATTATTGTAGAAGTTAATCGGATTGTAGTAAGAGGCGAGAGTTTCATTGTACGGTAACTAACAATTCTTTTTAACACTTTCTAGACTTTCTATTTT
>JAQQRL010000124.1:8164-20171 GCA_028453745.1 Agapostemon virescens | reverse complement strand
ACTTCCATCCTCTCCCTCACCCACCTGTCGCACTCGAACAGAGTGTGACCCGGGTCGTCGGATCGTACCCAGATCAGTAGAACATCAGCTCCATCGGGGTTTCCATGCGCGCCTGAGATGATCCAGGAGCCTAGACTCCGAAGATCCTCCCGGCCACACATGGAATCCGTGCCGACCTTCGCCCTCCGACCAACCTCTAGGCCTCAACCGCTGACTTCCCCCCAACCCTCTGCCTCTAGCTCTCCTTCTCCCAGATCATCCTCTAAATCACCGCCCCCTCACGCAGCTTCCCCGACTGAGAGAATCCGAACATCCAACCCCAACACCGAAACCGATTCCAGCGACGACGAAAACCTTTTCGAAAATTACGACACAGCCGCAACTTCTAACAGACGAACATTCATACACACACGCGACAGATTGATTATGAACAACTATAACCTCGTCGTCTTCACGACTTTGAACGGACTTCCTATCGACACAGACGCGACAGACCTCTACCAAGCAAAGAAGGTTCGAAAATCCTAAACTCCGGCAATAAAAAGATACTCCTAATTCCTATCAAAGCCATAGAATACCATTCAATTTCCCACGAAGACGTACAAAAATCACTAAGAGCAATCTATGACGCAACCATGGAATTACAACTTAATTCATTCAGCTTATCTAAAACTTCCTTAGATGAGATTTCCTGGTCCAGTATTTATAAATCCTTATTAGAACTATTCTCCACCACCAATGTCCAAGTCTTTATCTGCACCAATGACGTCATTATTCCTCCTATCGACGAACGACGAGAATTACTAATAGAAAATCACTGTTCAGCTTTTGGCGGTCATAAAGGAATAACAAAAACATGTCGCAGAATGAGAGAAAAATATTTTTGGCCCACATTAAAGAAGGAAGTTTAAAATTTCGTAAACTTATGTGAATCTGGTCAAAGAAAGAAATTAACTAGAATAAAAACACGACAGCCAATGGCAATCACTGACACACCAGGCAAAGCCTTTGAAAAGTTTTCCATGGACATTGTTGGTCCTCTCCCAACGTCTCCTAATGGACATTCCTACGTATTAACAATTTAAGATTTACTAACAAAATACTCCCTAGCGCTCCCCTTGAGAAATGCAACCGCAATCGAGATCGCGAATGCTTTTACACAAAACCTCATATGTAGATTTGGAGCACCCAAAGGCATACTCACGGATCAAGGCACTAACTTCCTATGTTCTCTAATGAAAAACATCGCTAAAAGATTCAAAATCAGTCAATTTCGTACGACAGCATTCCGGCTGCAAAGCAACGGCTCAATCGAAAGGTCTCACCATGTACTGGCAGTACATACTACACAAAGGCGACTGGGACGAGTGGCTCCCGTTCGCTATGTTTTCCTAAAACACAAGCGTGCACGAAGGTATATTATTCACACCCCATAAATTAGTTTGCGGCGTAATAGCAAGAACACCCTCCGCAAACCCCGTAGCTCATGACTCATCCGATGAGTCCTATAAACAATACCTCGACAAAGTCCAGGCAAAAATCTCGGGCACCGTCACTAAGGCGAGAGAAAATTTAGCATCCGCCAAAGCGAGATCAAGGACATATTACGACCGGAAAGTAAACGTACAGACCTTCGCCGTCGGAGATAGCGTATATTTGTTAAAAGAACCGAAGCGAGGAAAATTCGACGACGAACATATAGGACCGTTCGTTGCAACTGAATGTGTGAGCGAAAAGATTGTACGTATACGCATGAACAAAAATTCGCGAGTGGTCCACACAGATAAACTAAAGCACGCCCCTAAACCCAAAGTGCAAGTGACGCATACTCCTACCCCCGTGATAAACGTTATCTAAAACGGTACAAAAAGGCGAGCGCGTTCTAGCTTCGACATCAGTCGACACCAAGCTCCGACATCATGAAGACGTCAACACAGCTGTTCATCTTCACCATACTACAATCGGCCTCAGCGCTGATCGGCTATGACTGTGGCTCAATAAACCCAAATGCGGGGCCCCGGATTCGAAACCAGCTACAGAAGATACGCAGATACAATTACTCCAGCTGATCGATTTCCATGACAAAGAATTATTGCAGTGCAAAGTCGAGGTCGACCGCACAATTTACCACTGCGGCATGCATTCTCATACATCCGTGGTAAACAATGATCGACAGCAATATATTCTCTACACTCCTAAGGACGTCTGCAGGACGATGCAGGATTCAGGCGACCTACAGCGACCCATTTGGTACCTGGAACGGAGTAATAGTCCAGGCTATCATTACAATCACACTCCAATCCTCCAGAGTGTGTGTCAGACTCTCTAGCAACGAAATCTTTTTACCTTTCGGACATCACTGCTCCCTCAACAAAGAAACCTGTATGGACCCCGAGGACGGATACTTGTTCTGGACTAGTCTCCCAGAGGATCGATGTCACTTCAATAAATATAGTGTGCTCTTTGAGGGTAAAGCCACGAGAGTCTCTTCCAAAACCCACAATAGAATAGCAATTTACTCAGTCACATCCGACGACACTGCGTTCGCACTGATCAGCACCGGTCATTCTCAAATCTGCGGATATAATTTAATCAAAACGGAACACCCTAAATTATTAATAAGCGATATCAAGGTTGAAGGCAAATTCAAGTCAGTACAAAAAACGGAAATAAATAATTCGGATATCTTCACGTACGTAAACGCCAAATTCATCTACGTGGAGAAACACATTAAGAAACAGATGCTGGGATTATATCAGGACCTGGTAAAACAGAGATGCAAACTGGAACAGCAAGTACTCCGAAACGCTGTTTCCTTGGTGCATTCCATCAGGCGAAGTAATACACATTGTGAAGTGGTGCGTCAGTGGGTTCGGAAGGGGTGAGTAATCGGTGATTGGCTTGCAGGCTCGGTCTGGTATCTGCGGGTAGGGGATGACTGATGGGCATCTTGACGCATTACGCCCTATACATGTTACTCTCTTATGTTTTCTTCGACCCGACAAATGTAAAATAGTCACGCTGCGCGCACCTAGTAGGTGACTCATCAGCAGCTCCGCACGATCCCCACTACAACGCCGGCCCCACTACGACGGCGCCCCCACTCTCATCGCCATCCCCCACCACAGCGCCGGAGCGAAGGAGAACCAGGCAGCACCGAGAATCTTCAGTTCGAAGTTGCTCACCAAGCCTCAAACAACTACTACTACTATTCTCTCGGTCTACTCAACTCATCGATTCCATTCCAATTCTTACTAAGTCTTGCGTTAGATACTACGAGTGTATTACCAATTCTTATACTCAAAATATATTTTAATTCTTTATTCTTACAACGAGTTATTCAATTACTATTAATATCCTACGCTCAACGACAATCGCAATGACAATCATCTGCTCTTAGACTGAAGGTTATACATTCGACCGTCCGGAGATTTCACCACAACCTCGGTGCGAAGGTATAGTCAATTTAACCACCTGGCTTCAGGAAACGTGTGTACGGGGCTTAAACCAGAAGTCCTGCACGTCACCGAAGTGAACTGGAAAGATCCTTGATATAGAATCGCTCTAGCTAAATCTGATTGTATTCATGCCACGTCAAACGGGTAGACGATATCAATTAAAACGTTCGTTGAGAGAATTCTCTGAGTGACGCGCCGCGAGTACAGTTTAAATTTCAAGCAGTCGAAATCATAAATCATTCGGTTACGATCGATCCATCGTCCGGTGAAATAGCACATCGCCAAAATCTATCGATCATCCGTGAATATCGCGCACCACGTCTTACGTCCTCCTACGTACGAGGCCGCCAGCATCTCTCTTACGGACCCGAGAAGAGCGAGTTATATCCGAGCTAATCGACGAATCGCAGCAAAGGCAGCTTAATTGAGACGTCTGTACAAAGTGAGTGCTACGTATAAACCCTTCGCGAAATACGCCATTCGTGGTTCACCCAGTAATGCTCGAACGTAACGAGTCGTGTGTACTAAAAGTTGCGCTTAAACGTCTGTAATTCGCGGTAGTCCGCGGATACATATATTTTTTTGCGGGATAACAACCCGGGACGTTTCCTCTAGCTAAGATGCCAATTTTATGGGGGATGGTGACCTCGCTATAATGGCTTATTATAGCGGAGAAGCCAATTTTATGGGGGATGATGTCGTCGCTATAATGATTTCTTCTAACTAAGATGCCAATTTTATGGGTGATGGTGGCCTCGCTATAATCGCCTATTCTGGCGGAGAAACCAACTTTATGGGTGATGATGGCCTCACTATAATGCTTTCTTCTGTCTAAGATGCCAATTTTATAGGGAATAGTGGCCTCGCTATAATCGCCTATTCTGACGGAGAAGCCAAGTTTATGGGTTATGATGGCCAAGCTGTAATGATTTCTTCTGGCTAAGATGCCAATTTTAAGGGGGCTGGTGGCCTCGTTATAATGTCATATTCTGGATAAAATGCGAATTATATGGGGCATGATGACCTCGCTATAATGATTTCTTCTGTCTAAGATGCCAATTTTATGGGGGATGATGTCCTCGCTTTAATGATTTCTTCTGTCTTGGCCAGCATTAATCATTATATTGAGGCCATTATCCCCTATAAAATTGCCCCCTTAAAAAGGGCGTGTCTACCCTCGACGCGATACAAATTGTCCAAGAATTCATAAGAGAGAACACGGTTAAAGCAAGATATGTAATATTAGTCAGTTTAGACATTAAAAACGCCTTCAAGAGATTGAAGTGGAGTACGATCTCCGCTGCACTACGCAGGAGGAAAGTCTCCACGAAGCTGCAAGCTTTGTTACAAAATTATATGAAAGGGAGAAAGATCAAATACCGGTGTGGGGAGAGCTGGATCGTGAAGGATGTGGACGGGGGGTCCCTCAAGGGTCTGTCCTAGTTCCAACATTCTGGAATTTGGTCTATGACGGAGTGTTGGAGCTGGGGCTACCCGAGGGGGTGTCCTCCTTGGCCTACGCCGATGACCTGGTCCTCTTCGCATCGGGACGGCACCTACAGGAAATCAAAAGCAAATTAGAACTTACCCTGAACTCTATAATTGATCCATGGCTGCGCTCCTGCGACCTGCACCTGGTGGTAGAAAAAACGAAAGTGGTGACCTGCAACAGAAAAAGAATGGATGAGTTTTACCTGGACATCTGTGGAAAAAGAGTTGATCTGTGTCCCAGCGTGAAATACCTGGGGATCAGAATCAACAAGTACAATAATTTTTTCGAGCATGTGGACGAAGTGACCGAGAAGACTCAGAAGGTGGCCTCTGAGCTCTCCCGGATTGTCATGAATACTCACGGTGCGGATGAAGCTGGAAGGAATCTATATTATAATATACTTACCTCGATCATCAGTTATGGGTGTCCCATCTGGGCCGAGAAGGCGGTGGAATCCACGCGGAATGTAGTGAAGCTGGGCCGAGTCCAGAGGTTAGGCCTGTGTAGGGTGGCCCGGGCCTACAGGCTGGTGGGCAGGGAGGCGCTTTGCGCTCTCACTGGTCATCTTCCTTGTAGAGCTCGAGCTTCTCCGGCGAGTTGAAACATACAAAATTAAAAAGAAACACAAGATTAGTGCAATGGACACGGAGGAAGAATGAAACAGAAAGGAAGAGTTGCAGGAGGAGGAGACGAGGGTGTTGGAGGCGGACCTGAGAAAGAAATAGAAGAGAAGATGGGAAGAAGTCAGAGTAGGTGATTGGACCAGGGAGGTGCTAGGAAACATAGAAATAAACGCATTTCCCCGCCCCTAAAACAAAAAAAAAAGGACATGCGCCCATATAGCGGCTCCATAAAGGACTAAACCCGATACCATCACCGCGTACAAACGACGAACCCGTCCGCAGGGGCCTCCGAGATTGGGAAGGTGTCGACTGAGCAAAGCAGTCGCCCCTTCCACTCGGGGAGCGAGGAGCTCGAAGTGTCGATGCCAGCTCCACGTGGTCTCCAGGTTGAGGCCGAGGTATTTCATGGAATACCCAGCGTCAACCTGGTCTTCGATTACCCGTATCCGGTATTAGGGGGGTGTCGTGTGCCGATTAACGTTGTAAAACCACATGATTTAAATACACCCCCCTCGGCAAGACAGATAGCCTGCCTAACCCATCCGTCGGTAGCCAGCACCAACGTGACATCAGCATAACACGTCAGGCTGACCCCGACGGATAAATTCACCCCCTCCCGCAGAACCCGATCGGACGCCATGTTCCACAGAAGCGGGCCCACAACGGACCCCTGTGGAACACCGCACACTACCCTCCGCCTAACCATCCCGTCCCGACCGGGGTACTCGATGAAGAGAAATGTCGGAGATGTAAGACTCCACGATCTTTTTCAGGTATGGAGGGACCTTTTATTTTTTTTTTGTTTTAAGGGTGGGGAAATGCATTTACGCACACCCCCCTCTCATAACGAAAGGGGGGGGGGGGTACTGTGGGACTCGCACTGCCCGTCAGGCCAGTGACTACCCACTAAAACCCCACCCCTGGAGCAACAAGTGCCGCCCCTGTCGCCATCTGGGGCGATGGGCCCCGCGGACCAGCTACCCGCAATTTCTCACGGGGGCCCTTTTTCCCACCACTTCCACTCTCCTGTTCCTCTCCATCCCATCCTTCCTCTCTCCCTTCCTTCTACCTCCCCTATCCTATCCTTTCCTTTCTCTTCTTCTTCCTCTCCTTTCTTCTCCTATCCTTTCCTATCCTCTTCCTCTCCTGGTCCCGTTTCTGGTCCCTCTTCTCCCATCTCCATTCACCCTCTCTACCTTCCTCCCATGATCCTCTTTCCCCCTCATTATCTTCTGCACATACCCATGGATCTTGTCTCATTTATCCTTCCCTTCTCACATGATTCCCATCACATTATCCCTTCTTATCCTATTCCCTAATCCCAACTCAAGCTCCATCCTCTCCCTCACCTACTTGTCGCACTCGACAGAGTTTGGCCCGGGTCGTCCACCTTCCCAGGGCACCGCTAGCATATAGTGGTGTCCAACTTCCTTATCCTCTCCCTATACTTATTAAACACCCCATGTCCTGTTAGGGCTTGGGTGAGACTGTAACTTAAATCCCATCTTTTCCTTTTCCACTCTTCTATGTTTCCTAGCACCTCCCTGGTCCAATCACCTACTCTGACTTCTTCCCATCTTCTCTTCTATTTCTTTCTCAGGTCCTCCTCCAACACCCTCGTCTCCTCCTCCTGCAACTCTTCCTTTCTGTTTCATTCTTCCTCCGTGTCCATTGCACTAATCTTGTGTTTCTTTTTAATTTTGTATGTTTCAACTCGCCGGAGAAGCTCGAGCTCTACAAGGAAGATGACCAGTGAGAGCGCAAAGCGTCTCCCTGCCCACCAGCCTGTAGGCCCGGGCCACCCTACACAGGCCCAACTTCTGGACTCGGCCCAGCTTCACTACATTCCGCGTGGATTCCACCGCCTTCTCGGCCCAGATGGGACACCCATAACTGATGATCGAGGTAAGTATATTATAATATAGATTCCTTCCAGCTTCATCCGCACCGTGAGTATTCATGACAATCCGGGAGAGCTCAGAGGCCACCTTCTGAGCCTTCTCGGTCACTTCGTCCACATGCTCGAAAAAATTATTGTACTTGTTGATTCTGATCCCCAGGTATTTCACGCTGGGACACAGATCAACTCTTTTTCCGCAGATGTCCAGGTAAAACTCATCCATTCTTTTTCTGTTGCAGGTCACCACTTTCGTTTTTTCTACCACCAGGTGCAGGTCGCAGGAGCGCAGCCATGGATCAATTATAGAGTTCAGGGTAAGTTCTAATTTGCTTTTGATTTCCTGTAGGTGCCGTCCAGATGCGAAGAGGACCAGGTCGTCGGCGTAGGCCAGGGAGGACACCCCCTCGGGCAGCCCCAGCTCGAACCCTCCGTCATAGACCAAATTCCAGAATGTTGGAGCTAGGACAGACCCTTGAGGGACCCCCCTATCCACATCCTTGATGATCCAGCTCTCCCCACACCGGTATTTGATCTTTCTCCCTTTCAAATAATTTTGTAACAAAGCTTGCAGCTTCGTGGAGACTTTCCTCCTGCGTAGTGCAGCGAAGATCATACTCCACTTCAAGCTGTTAATGGCGTTTTTAATGTCTAAACTGACTAATATTACATATCTCGCTTTAACCGTGTGCTCTCTTATGAATTCCTGGACAACTTGTATCGCGTCGAGGGTGAACACGTCCTCCCTAAAACCGTATTGTTTCGTATTGTATATGTTTTCTCCCAGCTAGTCTAGTAATCTGTTATTTAGTATGGTTTCTATTATCTTGTTTATCCCGTCGCCCACGCAAATGTGTCGGAAGTCCGACGGGTCGCATGTATTCTTGTTATTTTTTCTGATCAGTATTGCTCTTGTGATCTTGCAGTTTCCGGGAATGTGAGCATGAAACAGGCATGAGTTGATGAAGTCTGTACAATTTGCTGTGTCTATTGTCATTATATGTTTAACTATTATGGGTGGAATTCTGTCCAGCCCCACTGCTTTCCTTATATTAATTTTATCTGCTAGTTTTACAATTTCGTTTTTGGTTACATGAAGGCCTGTTTCATGCCCCTCTCATTCGTCATACTTGGTCGTATCTCCTGCCTTCGGAAAGAGCGTGTCCAAAACGTTCCTGGAACGGTTTCCCCCACGGATCCTCCGTAAGGGTATCAATAAACCGAAGCCAGGTCTTCCTTTTCGGGTCATTGATCTTATATTGGAATAGCTTCCTTATCTTCTTAAATTCCTCTTTTTCATATTCGAAATTGCGGCCTCTCCTAACCTTTCTCTGTATCCGCTTTCTCGCCGCAATCACCTGCCGTCGAAGATCCGCCAGCTGTTCCGTCCACCACGGGTTCTCCCGATGTCTAAAAGTAGCCCATGTTCTCCTCACCATTCCACAGGCTTTCTCTACGTTTTTAATGTATGTTTTTATTTCAGATATCTGCTAGACGCCGGCCCTTCCTCTGATTAAATTCCTCTGGTTAAGTGTCTGTAATTTGGTGTCAAAAGCCTCTTTTTCAAATGTTTTCAGGTTGTATCTCCATTCTAATCTTTCTCTTTTATTTTCAGGTTCACCGGGACGCTGCTGGATGCTGTGGACAATGTACCTGTGGTCGGAGCCACTGAAGGTAGGTATAACTGAACTGTTTATTCTATCATAGGTGCTGCCACTGGACGCGAGGATGTCAACCTTGGATTTCCGGTTATTTACACGGTAAGTGTAACCTCCTTTTATTATTTAAGGCTCTAATTCCATCTCTTGTAGGTACTTGATCAACGTTCTCCCACTTGTGGTGGAGACGTCATCTCCGACGGCGGAGGTGCGGGCGTTAAGGTCTCCCAAGATTATGACGGGATGGACCCACCCGCCCTTCTCGACGCGCAATTCCTCTAGGTGTAAGTAAAATTTTTCTATTGTGCAGTTGGGGCTGATGTAAACATTTATTATTATGGCCACTCCGAGTCTGACGCCCACGTAGAAGTGACCTATGATCTTTTTACTTTGAGGTATTTTCAGGTTGCTATTCCATATGGTAATTTTCGTCAATTCATCCCTGAACACTATGTCTGAGGACTTCGAATTATAAGGCTCTTGTACACAGACTATGTCTGCCTTTTTTTCCGCGCAGGTCTGCTCCGTGAGCATTTCCGGAAATCTAGAGTGGTTCTCATTAATCTGTAGTATGAGCACGTTGATCGAAGTCCTTGGACTGTTGCTTGAGTTTCCTCACCTTCTCGCGATAGTAAGGATACCTCATCGCGCCCATCAAATGGCCTGTTGGCGCGCCCCTCCTATCGCAATCCACACATCTCATTTCCCTGTCGCACTCTCCTATTCCGTGTCCATCATTTCCGCATTTCCTACACCTTATACCTCCCAAGATCCTCTCCTAACACCCTGTGCTGAAGTGTCCTACAGAATGGCACCTAAAGCACCTAATAATTCTCGGCGCGGCGGTCATCCTCACGTACGTGAGGCCCAGCCTGATCCGGCCTTTCTTCTGGCCGAGTGGCAGCAGGCTGACAGAGGTCTCGATCACCGCCAACCTGGTACCAAATCTGGTGGGCCTGACGACCTTCAGCTTCAGCTCGGAGGCGTCCACTTGAAGGTGTCTAGCGACCTTCACGACTATGTCCGCCGCCTCCATTCCCGGATCCAAGTCGTGAATCTGGAGTTCAAACTTCTTCTGGAGGATCTGGACCACCTTTCCAGAGCCCAGCAAGCCGGTCAGCTCCCGTCGGACGGCCTTCGGGTCGCCTTCCTCCTTCATCTCCAGCAGAAGCTGGCCGCCTTGCATCTTCCTCACTCTCCTGATCCCCTGGAGTTTCTCCGCCTCATTGGACATGCTCTTATAAACTTTTTTAAATTTCTTCTCATCCCAAATCTTTATGGCCAGAGCGTCCGGTCTGGGCTCCGCCCATCTTGGTCTGCTCAGCGACTTCTTTTTCTTTTCTTTCTCAGGGCGCCTACTCCTTTTACGCTCCTCCCCCTTTATCTTCCTCTCAATCTCCACCTCCTTCGTCCAACTCATCTTCGTAAACCTTCTGCTCTCAACGGTCTCCCATGCCAAATTCTCCTCCCTGATCCTTCTTTCTTCCTCCATCTGAGTCCTCTTTACTTCCTCCTGTATGCACATCATCCTCGCCTCCAGCTCACTTCTGTGTCTAGATGCCTTTTCTCTCTCTCTCTCTTCCGCCACGAGGTTCCTCACCATCCTCGGTTCTCTCCTCCCCTCCTTCACCTCCTTCACCTCCTTTCTTCCTCTGTTCACCACCTTCTTTCCTCACTTCCTTCCCTTCCATTTCCTGAAAGTGTCCATGAACATAGTCATGAACATTTCCATTTCATCCTCCTCCTCCGACTCTTCATCATGAGGCTCCTCCTCCTCTGAGGACACCTCCTTTCTCACCTCCCTCCTCGTCTCTCTCCCCTTCCTTTCCTTCACCGTCTCCCAAAAACTCCTCTTCCCTTCCTCGTATCCGGATCCTGAATCTCCGTTTTCGCTCCTTCTCTTCCTATCCTGAGCCACCTCAGAATAGGTAAAGGGGGGGGGGGATTTGCGGGGCCGATTTTCGGCCACTACCCTTTCGTTCCCTGTCCTCGTACTTCTCTTCCCTATCCTATTGTTGACGAGGTTTTTGATGTGCTCGGATTTTGCTTCTAGATCTAAAAATGTTTCAGGGATGGAAAGCCCGACGTTCCTAAAGGACGCAGGAATGTTTTTATTACGGGCTATGTAGGAGGAGAGATCTCGAGGCTGGATATGGGCAGACTGGATACTGCCCAGCAGCTCCTCGATCTGGCCTTTTATAACCAGCAACTTGCTCCGTCCTTCTCGCTCCGATTGGCAGGACTCTCTTCCCCGCAGTCTTCCCCTGGCGCTCCGCTCCAGCCGGACTTCGCCTTCGAACTCCGGAAAAGAAGTTTTTGTCCGATTTTCTCCGCTTTTCCCGTAGTTCCAGGTCGAGGGGAAACTCCTTTTCGAACCTCTTTCAAGACTTTCTTCTTTTCAGCCATTCTTGTGGGTCTTACTTCAGATTCTGTATCCTCAGAACTACTGATGGACCAGAACCTTTCTGGGGGGGGGGGGGTCTTCGTTGCCGGAAGGGTCGGGAAATCCTTCCTATACTGCTCTAACGTGGTAAGTACCGTTTTGTCTGCCTTTTCAGGTGCTCCAAAATTAAATTTTACAGCACTCTACTTTCTTTCTGGATTCGAAATCTGGAGGCGTTGGACCATCACGGTGCACGTCATGTCCTCCCCACATCCTGTTTCCTCTTCCTTGTCCTGTCTTTTTTCTTCCTTTTCCTTCTCCTGACTTTTCTTTTCCTTTTCTTTCTCCTTTCTTTTTCCTTCACTCCCCCTGACCTTTGACAGGATCGGGGATCTTGCCTCCTTCGTTCCCTTCTCCATCACTTCCGTCTCCATTTCCTCTCTCTTTCCATCCTCCATTACCTTCTCCTCTCCTTCTCCCTTCCTCTCTTCTTCCA
>JAQQRL010000123.1:16410-32545 GCA_028453745.1 Agapostemon virescens | reverse complement strand
TCGCGTTTTCCTGCAAGGGATCGTGTAACATGAACTGAAAAAGGACAGAGAAATTCCTTGTCCTAAGAAACAGAAAAGGAAAATACATACGTTTCAATAGAACCGTTTTCGGACTAGGTCGTTGCCTGCGACGGCCTTGAAACCACTGGCCGCCAAACCCTCGACTTTGTCATCTTGATGACCCACCCTTGAGGCCCGGTCGCAAGTGGCACGCACTGGGAACGAGGCCCAGTCGAGAAGAATGTATCGCGTACGATAGAAAACACTTGTTTTCCAGCGACCACCGTGCTCTTGTATTTCCAATGGATTTTCGTTGATTCTTGCTTTATAATTTGGTGGCCCTGGAAAGGGCCGATTAATATCAGAAAATGTGCTCAAATTGTTCTCCTCGTACGTCCAAACACATTTGAGCACGTTTAACACATTGCTGACCGGTTACGAGTTAACTCGTCTTTTCGTGGCCAAGCGTTGGTGACCGGTCACGAGTAAACTCGTGATAAGCATTTTTCCGAATCTTTGTTGTTTTCACGGCTCACTGTTGGAAATCTTGTAGTGTAATTATTTGGTCTGCATACCTCGAGTTGTGTCTCGCTTATAAGACCGGTCAAGTTTCGTTCTTAGTTGTAAACAAAATTTCAACGATGACCACTTTGCAAAACTTGTGTTGTACCATTACACATAGGTGATTGTTATACCCTTTATCATACGAAAAAGAAATATTAAGAGTTGAATAATAAGTACAATTTATTAAAATTTATTTATATTGTTTTACTTCCACATCCGCTTTCAAAACAACAGCTGGGCACATGAGGTAAATTTTCAGAAAAGGTGCCGGTCGGCAATGTGTTAATTGTTTCCTCTCCACTGCCGACAATCCTCTTCGTATAAAAGATATTAGCTAATTTCCGGATGTAAGCCGGCGATGGTGTTTGAATATGCGGAAATTCTTCTTGCATCCTCCGCGTTGTTCCATTAGCATTTCCGAAAACGTGACCAAAACAGAAAGAAGACTGGCACGACGGATGTGAAAATTTTCGTTTTGTCCTACAGGGTTCCAAACGTTTTCTATTGAACGCTATACATTCTTTGTTCACTACGGTTCGTTTTAAGTGCGTGCCACAGGCGACGGTTTCTCAAGGATTACAAGGATGGCAGAAAACAGAAAACAGATGACCGGGTAAAATTGCACTTCGTTTCGAATGCGTGTCGCCAACCCCGTCCTCACCGTCCCGTCGAAAAAAAAACCGTCCCGTCGTAAAACCGGAAAATAGTCAATCGTAGAGGCTATGGCCGGATTTGTAGGTGATTTTCGCCCCGGACGGTATTTTGACCGAGCTTGGAATATGTAATAGCCTACCCAAAAAGACCCCCGTATGCCAAGTTTCAGTTTTTTTTAAATAATGTTAATGCGCGCTCACCGGCCACTTCCCGATTGAACTCGAGCTACTCCGAGGAGCCAGTACCTATAACATAAAGAAAAAGTACATGATTAATGAATCAGATAGTGAGGAAGAGGAGAATAGGAAAGAGGAGGCAAGAGAGAGAGAAGTATTATAGGAAGTAGTGGAAGAGCTGACAAGGAAATGGGAGAAAAGATGGAAGGACGGGAAAGGAGGAGAGTGGACAAGGGAGGTGATATAGGACATCATGGAGTGGAAGGAGAAGAGGAGGAGCTTGAGTTACAGGCTAACTCAAGCTCTTACGGGTCACGGTGTGTTTAATCCTTTTAGTGCCGGAGACCGATATATCGGCCCGCGCCTTGTAGCGCTTTACTATTCGCATTGCGGGAGAACTCTATCTCAAAATAAATTTATAATACGTTATAAATGGTCCAATTTCATTACGAGAGAATTAAAATAAATAGTTTTTCGGTTGTGTTATATTACCTATAATAATTACTTGTTTCGGATGAGATAATCCGTCCGGCGCCTACCATGTACCTTGGAGTTATTCTTTATGTTTGTTGTGCAATATTATTTATTTTGCTACAAAATATATTAGAAATGCAAAGTATATACTTTGTAATAAATGGTCTATATAAAATGAAAAGATGACTTTTTGTATGTACAAATACGTTTTGTAAGAGAGAACTCAACTTTTACTTTCTTTATGATCTTTTATACCTTTGTTATTTATACAATTTTCAATGGATACAGAAAAACTAGTGCCATTGTTTTGTTCTTAATTTTGTCCTTAATACACTGCTTTTTGAATTATGTAAATATTGTTTCTTGTTTGGTGTTTATGAGCATTTTCCCAAACCCTAGTAAAACCGTGAAATTCGGCCGGTTATTCTCGCATAGGCACCTCTTTTTCGCCCGGCACTAAAACGGTTAAGGACGGAGCGGTGCATTTATTTTTATGTAACTCGTATGTGTAATCTATTGACTAAAATAAGAGACATTTGTTTTTGGAATTTTTATTGTTTTCGGGCTGTATTTATCTCCTAGATATATAGATCGTTGTGAATATAAGAATAATACGTATCAAATATTGTTTGGGATTCGAATTTGGATTTGCCGGCCGTTTCAGTTACCGTCGAGCGTTCGCTCCAGTATGCATTTTTTTCCTCTGGAATGCGTTTGCGTCGCGTAGCGATCGTTACCTTCGGCGAGGTCCCACGAAAGCCAATTCCCGATAACCTCCTCCTTTCGGATCTCGAACATACTATTCATCAAAATTATAACCAATCGCGTATGACCGTGACGCGTCGGCCGTTCAAAGAATATTTAAGGCTCCCCCCTGGCGGAGCAGCTCTCTTCTGTATCAATTCTCTCTCGAGTAAACTTCAGTTGTATTCAACTTGTTGTACGCGACTTTCTTGCTAACCTCCCGTCTTCTGCTTGCCTCCTTGCTCGCTCATTACTGAGTGGTTCCGGCCCCCAGGCGACTCCGACCGTCGGTCGACGCCAAACATTTTTGGTCCTTCGAGCCGTATCGTGAAGCACATGCAAGTGCGGGAGTGTTAAAACTGTCGTGATCATAGCAAACTCCATCGAAAACTAGCGGCTGATGCCGTAGGCGATCGAGCGCTTACTTCCAAACCTGAAAAAAATGGGGAAGAGCAACTGGACCAAAACTAACTTGAGGACCCGGATCGTCCACCTTCAGGACCTGTGGAGGAAATTCGAGCAGGGCTACTCTGAACTCGTTACTGACATCCCGGAGGCGGAACGAGCGAAGATCCCCTACTTCAAGGAGGACAATTGCGCCCACACGGAGGAAGTCTACCTCGACTCCCCCGTTTGCATGTCGACGCAACTAGACGCCCTAAGCAGCGACAATGTAAGTCATTCAAATTCGCAGGGCGATGGACAAGCGTGTCCGTCGCTCTCTCACATGCAGCTTCTCTCATTTATCGGCTTTCGCTCTCGCGGTTTAGAAGAATTCGCGATTTCTTCAAATTCCACGCCAGCCGCGCGTTCAGAAGCATCGTCTCGTCTCGCGCCGAGTTTCTCGCGAGTGCACTCTGCGACCACCTCGAAACCTTCCACAGACTCGCGTCGTCCGTGCCCCGTGTGTCGATTCTCACATACTTTCAGTTCTTGTCCTACCTTCGTCGTGAGCTCGCTCAACGGTTCTCTCGTTGTTTTAACTGTTTGAGCAACCGTCATTCCCTCCGAGAAATTCCGAGCAAATATTCGTGTCGTGTGTGCACCAAACGACATCACTCGCTCTTGCACGAAGACGCGCCGACTCCAGCTCCACTAAAGTCGGAGCCCTTTCCTTCTCCAGTGACGTTGTTAAGACAAGATAGTCTAAAACAGATTCGACCGTTCACGGTTTACCTGCCGACACCCGTCGCCGAGCCGACGTCACCACCGATCGGGAAAACCCGCGCTCCCACTACCCCTAACGCTCGAAACAAAGAACGAAAATCCAGCACCACCATTGGCCAATACTTGGTCACGAAAATAGTATATAAGCAGCAAAATGTATCCATACAAATTAGATTCGATCACACAGCTTGTACAGTACAGAAACGCAGAATAAATTTCAACTAAACCGTACAAGTCGATCGTTTCTCACGAGTTCAGGCTCTCGTTCAATCCCGCACCAGTGGGAGTCCTGCATATTCAGAGAAGTCGTTCAATACAGTGAGCGACGCCTCAACATTTGGTCCATCGATACGGATCCAGCATCTTTACGAGTTCAGAGTCATTCAGTCCCACATCAGTGGGTGGTCCTTCGGAGTCAGTAGGCACCACCAAGTGCAATATTCAGAGGAGTCGTTCAGTACAGTGAGCGACGCCTTAACAGCCGTCCTCCGAAGTCAATTCGCACCTCGCCTCCACCCTCGCTGCACCTCGCTCCGGAATTATACTGGCTACCGCGTGGGTGCAACTCCGCGTCCCTTCACGCCGCTCCGTCACTGTCCGAGCCCTGATCGACCAGGGTTCCGAGACCATAGTGAACGTCTTGCGTGCGAATCATACCCGCGTTGCGACATCCATATCCGCCGTCGGCGGAGTCCACGCCGGCACCGTACGCCATGCCGTGCGCCTCCACGTTGCTCCTCTCGATGCCGCGTTTCCTTCGGTCGAGACCACCGCTCTCGTCCTGAAGTCTCTCTCAACATACATGCAGAAGCGTATTCAAAATGTTCGATCCCGCGATCATCCGATTTATCCGATTTATCCGATTTATCAGATTTGAGTTGGGCCGATGCTGATCCCTCAAGTACTACTAACAGACATCTACTCCAGTATCATTCTGGACGGTCTACGCAAAGGGCCAAGCGGGCAACCCATTGCTCAGAAAACCATTTTCGGTTGAGTCATCTCTGGCCCCATCACATCGCACTTGCTCAACCTTCCAGTTACACGCATCTCGGTGCACCACTGCGTCCACCCTGATACTCTGTCGAACGAGCTGCGTCGATTCTGGGAGATTGAGGAAATTCCTTCGACCTCTTTCCTCACCCAAGAGGAAGAACAGTGTGAGCGGCATTTTCAAACGCACACCTCGCGAACTCCCGACGGGCAATACATAGTCCACCTTCCTTTTCGTTTCATTGGCCCTCCGATTGAAATCGGTCACTCCCGGCCTGCCGCAGAAAAGGTTCTGCAATCCATCTCCCGTAAACTTCTACTACAACCGTCTCTGGCTGTAGAATACGAGGAGTTCATCCGAGAATACGAGCCTCTCGGACACATGCGTCGCGTGACCATTTCGCCTTCAACCTCTCAGTGTGTCTACATTCCGCACCATCCAGTGGTACGTGACGACAGTGTCACGTCTCATCTTCGCGTTGTCTTTAACGTATCCAATGTAACGGGACCCATCGAACGGGTCCACGCTGAACGATCACCTGTTCCCGGGCCCAAAGCTTCAGCTCGATCTTTCTACTTCAGCACCGATCGAAGGTTCGGTGGAGAACCTTCCGCTTCGTTTACACTGCGGACGTTGCAAAAATGTACCGCCAGATTCTGGTCGACGAACGCGACGTCGATTATCAGGGAATCCTCTGGAGGCTCTCTTCCTCCCAAGATACGCAGACATTCCAATTGCTGACCGTCACGTATGGCATGGCCTGTGCTCCATTTCTGGCTCTCCGCGTCCTGCAACGACTCCTCGAAGACGACGGAAGCCAGTTCCCGCTGGCGGTACCAGTCTTTCGCTCCCACATTTATGTTGACGATGTCCTCTTTGGCGGCAATGATCTTCCAACCATTCGCCAGTCCCGGGATCAATTGATCCAGCTTCTCCAACGGGGTCACATGCAGCTACGTAAATGGTCGAGCAATTCGCTCGATTTTCTTGCCGATATTGATCCAACAGAGCACGGTTTGACATGTTCCAAAACTCTCGCTCCCGACGATCGAGTCAAAATCCTCGAGATAAGTTGAAACTCATCTCGCGACTACTTTCAATTTAAAGTTAGCTTATCTCAGCCGTTACCGTCCACCAAACGAACCATTATCTCAACTATCGCTAAGCTATACGATCCTTTGGGATGGGTCACTCCCGCGATAATCCTCGCAAAGATTTTTATACAAAGATTGCGGCGCCTCCGCATCGGATGGGGTGACCAAATTCCGTCGGTGTCTGCGGGACCATCGAAGGTCACTTTATTAGTTCTGTAACAGAAGTGTCCGTCTCGCACATTTGGCGAACAAATGCGCCGAGAACGGGATTTTGCTAATTACAACCGGGAACGTAAAAATCCTCGCCTCGGGGATTAGGACTCGGGAAGTGTTTGATTAGTAACAGCTGTTTTACACGTGCACCTCCAGGGTTACCTCCGAAATTGCCGTCTCCTCGCCCGTTTCAAGAAACTCTTTGTCATGCGTTACCGGACGGGCCTTACCTGCGCTGCGCGGCCTGTCCCTTGTTTCCCGTCAACGCGGCTTGCCGTTAGTTTACAAGTTACTTCTCTCTCCTCCACCATCAATTTTCACCGTTTTCTTCGACCAGCGTGGGCGGCGATTGCCCTTCAAAATTGTCACGGCCTTCCGGAAAATATCTGTTGTTCATTGGTCAATTACAGACACACCCATTTGACGACTGAACTTAAATACCGGTGTTCGGCAAGCGCGCGGCAGATTAGCTAGATTAACGACAGATACCGAAGTCATACACTTCTCTAACGGCACTGAATTACGGTTCAGATCTTACGGATTTTTCAGACAAGAATACTCTTGTAATATTTCAAATCGCGCTAAGTCTAACCTACATTATACAGTCCACTAAGTTCACATATTTAACACTAGGTTTACGGACGTTTCTTATATACCTATCTCTACGGCACCCGTCAAATTGACGGGTGAATGAAAATACGCACTTTCTTTAAAAAACCGATTTATTCAAGTTAACACTTTATCGACCGGCGACTATTTCAGAATTTTTGTAAGGCCCATGATCCATTTTGAAATAGCGCGAATATTGAAAAGCCTAATAATAGGCTTTCGGTCGATAAAGTGTTAACTCCAAATTGCACAATATTTGGCTTCACGTTTAAATAAAGTATCAAGAAATAAAAAGTCCTTTAAAAAATATCATGGAAATAATATCAATAATACTAACGGGTAATCCTACTTATTGAGTACATTTTTTACAGGTATATTGGACTTTGCTTGTGCATTTTCCGGATACCACTTCTTTGCAAAATATGCAACAATTGCTGCTTTTATTTTTGTTGCAGTAGCCCACTTGGCAACTTTTTCGCTCTTGTAGTATTGTAGATGAAGAAGCACCCGATCGTTGACAAATGTTCTCCTTGTTTTCCGCACCTAATTCCTCGGCTAAACTAAACATGTATTGTTTCCTGGATATTGTGGCTCCGGTGCACTGTTTATATAGTATCCACGCGTTTATTGCTGCCAAATATAATATATTGAACAAAATTTGAAGAGTCCATTCCGAACTTCGTTTTATTATAATATGATATAGTTTCTGGAAGACGTTTGTGGTTGTCTTCTATTTGTACACCTGTATGTCTGGTGCTTAGAAGGAGGACTTTTATGTTCGGCTTACTTTTCTATACAGTAAGGATGAAATTTTCTGATTTATATAAATCCGAGGAAAACAAAGTCATCTTGTCTTTTTTTTCCATTACGAGTTTTGGCAGTTCTCGTTTGTTTGACCGGATGGTCCCAACCAAAGTTGTTTTTCGCGCAAGCAATTTTTCAGCCAGCGGGATGCTTGTAAAGAAATTATCTGTTGTTATATTTCTGCCTCGTTCTAAATATGGTTCGGCTAATTTCAAGGTGACAAACTCACCCAACGATTGTGAGCTTCAGGTTTCATCTTTCCCCAAATAAGGAAAACCGTTCGCAATATATTTTGATTCGACGTCAACTGCTAACCAAAACTTGATGCCGAATTTATGAGGCTTATTCGGCATATATTGCGTAAACCTGCATCGAGCTTTCGTCGGAAATAACTGTTCATCTATTCAGATGTTTTCGTGTGGCTTATAACAAGCCTGGCTGTAACTTATAAATTTCCTCCATACTTCGGATATCAGCGCAAATTTATCTGTTTGTAATCTTTCGAATCGTTGGTTTTTTTTATCGAAGAGTATTGTAGGATCTCAGGAAAAAAGACGAGGGAACCGCACCGGGAATCGAACCCGGGACCTCTCGGGTCGTAGCCGATCGACTACTGCACTGACCCACGGAGCACTTCTCGAGCTCTTTTCCCGATTTCCTAACACTTGTTTAATCTGAGGGGTCCTGATCCCACAGTAAATCCATCTTAAAATTTCTGTAAATTTCTCTGCTCATTGTGTTTCTGAAGAAAGGGGACCCCATTTTTTCGACCATAGATAGGAAGCTTGCAACGATCTCGCTTCATATGCCCCCCGAGCATACAGAACTCCTATAAAACTTGGTAATTCCGCAATTATGATTGTCCAGTCTGTTTTCAAGACGCGACGTGCCTCGGTTTCAGTGCAATCTCTTATGTGTTGCATTATATGTTTGTCAATTATCAAATCGAAAGCGCTAAGTATGCAACCCACCATAATATTTCTTTTAGTTTACATCGCTTTAGTTTACACTATCGAGGCGCGATTGAGATAACGAATTGGAAACGGAGAACATAAATACATTGGTTTCACTCTTGTATTTCCTACTGGATAAATAATGTGGCGATCGAAGCGAAAATATAAGGATTATTTTCGAGATAAGCGTACCCGTCAATTTGACGGGTCCCGTAGAGATAGGTATACCACATACGAATCTCAAAAAGTAGAAGGCTTAGGAAAATAAAACTGTGTGTATAAATTCTTTGGAAGAAATGATTAATTTACGATGCAAAACGGTTGAAATCGATCGAGCGGTTTTCGAGATATTTCATTGCAAAGTTTGAATTCCGTCAAATTGACGGGTCCCGTAAACCTAGTGTTAAATAAAGTTTTGTTCCACTCGTTTTCTACAAAGTTAATCCTGGTGATCAAATTCATTTCACTAGTTACCCATCCCGAACAAGTCTCGCATCACCATTCGGCGCGATCAGTCGGAGTCTCTCGAGCAATGGAGATCCATTCATTCTCGCCTTCCAGTCTTGAACGGTCTCCAGATTGCTAGATGGATAGGACCCATTTCGGAGGCCTCGCGGATGGACCTCCACGGTTTTGCGGATGCGTCTACACTCGCATACGCTGCCGTTGTTTTCGCTGGTTGACTCTCATGTCTCTCTACTTGCGGGCAAGTCAAAGGCGCCCCTTTGACTCCGTTGACCATTCCTCGCCTTGAGTTGCAAGCTGCAGTTCTTTTGGCACGTTTGATGACCTTCGTGTCATCCGCCCTTGACTTGCGCGACGTTCCTTGCTATTGTTGGACCGACTCTACAGTGGTACTTGCTTGGTTGCAGTCTCACCCTTCCAAATGGAAAACTTTCGTCGCTAATCGCGTCGCCGACGTACAAACTCGTCTCACCCACGCTATATGGCAGCACGTTCCTACAGCAGACAATCCCGCTGACTGCGCGTCGCGCGGACTTCTCTGCGATGAACTGCTCCACTTCCGCCTCTGGTGGAAGGCCCTTCCTGGCTTCTTTGTGATCCCTCGGAATGGCCAATTCAACCTCGACGCGTCCCTTTGGAGGACTCGTCCGAGTCAAAGGTTGTGCATCACAGCGTGGTCCCCGCTCTCGCGTGGGATTTGGACTCCCGATTCTCGAGCTGGCCCAAATTAATAAGAGTCACGGCTTACATCCAAAGGTTCGTCCGAAATTCTCGCGGCTGTCGTTACGAAAATCGTCACCAACCCCCAAGACGAGCTCTCTCAGCAAACGAGTGCACCGCAGCCAAACTATTCTGGTTGCGACGCATTCAAAAGAGCCAATTCCCTAAAGCCCTTTCCTTGCTCTCGAATGGTGGATCGCTACCGCCAAACGACCCGATCGAGTCGCTACACCCGTTCCTGAATGAACACGGACTTCTTCGCGTGGGGGGTCCTTTGCGAAATGCCCCACTTCCACATCAATCAAAGCACCCCACTTTGTTACCTCTACACCCGTTAGTGCGCCTCATTATTGAACAAGGCCACGCCCGCGCTTTGCATGCCGGCGTGCAACTAACTTTACATATTCTTCGACAAGAATTCTGGCTTCTCCGGGGTCGAAGCCAAGTCAAAGCTGTGATTCACGCGTGTGTCCGATGCGTCCAGGAACGATCCCCGCTACCGACTCGGATCGTGGGAGACCTCCCGGCAGCGAGAGTCCAGAACCGTCCGAATCCAGACTCCGCCGGCCGTGGTATCACCTCCTGAAAAGCATACATCGCGCTGTTCGTTTGCATGTCGACAAAGGCGATGCATCTCGAGCTAGTCTCGGACTACTCCACCTCAGCGTTTTTAAACGCTTACACTCGCTTCTGTTCTCGTCGAGGTCTACCAGAGTGTATGTATTCCGACAACGGCACCACCTTCGTCGGAGCAAACCGGGAGTTGGTTTCGACCTACCGCGCCGCGCTTCGCGACCCTGATTTCCAAAATCGCACCGCCAGTGATGAAGTCGCGTGGCATTTCATTCCCCCCTCGGCACCGCATTTCGGCGGATTATGGGAAGCCGGTGTAAAAAGCGTTAAGCACCACCTTTGTCGCGTTCTCGGCAATCAAACGCTGACTTTCGAGGAATTCACCACGCTCCTCTGCGCGATCGAGGCGTGTCTGAATTCGCGACCCATCGCCCCTCTTTCGGATATCCTCGACGACTACGAACCGCTTACGCCGGGTCATTTTTTAATCGGCTCTGCGCTCACGACCCCTCCCGAACCTTCTCTGCTCGACCTCGCGGAAAGTCGCCTCTCACGATGGCAACTCGTTCGCCACAATATCGTGCGATTCTGGTAACTGTGGCAAAACGACTATCTCAACACGCTCCAACAGTGCGGCAAGTGGCGTCGCCCGCACCCTTCACTGTCGGTAGGACAGCTAGTCTTCCTCCGCAATCCGACTCTCCCTCCGTGCAAGTGGGAGCTGGGCTGAATCATGAAATTACACCCTGGCGACGACAACCACACTCGTGTCGGGTCTTAAGGAAACAGAACGCGTTCCTTTGTCTTCTTTCAATTGTATCACCAAATTCACCGATTAATAAGAAGAAAACTAAATTCCGAACGATTACCGGATTTAGTTATAATTATTTAAAAGAGTTTTTCAGGATAAAGGTAGTACTTGAACTTCCCGTAGAAAATATTGGTACTAGCGCGGAACGAGTAACAAAAGGTTTAAAGAAGAACGAGATGTGGCCTGACTGAGATTGAATTAAGCAATGACTTCTTTATTCGGAGGTCCAGCGGGTTTTATAATAGCAGCTTATCAATAATGTATCCGGTCAGATTAGATTAGTTGCTGGAATGTCGCTCTTGCTTCACACTCGCGTGGTTACGGTAAAAACTGCTGCGGCATGTTTCAAACGCCCAATCGTCAAGTTGGTTCCTGTGCCCGTCACGTACGAATCCGAGGCATAGATGAACGCGTTACGGTATTCGTCCTGCGTCCAAGTCCCGTACACCGTAGTTCGCGCGGTAAATTCAACCATCATGCTTTCACTCCGGCATGGCGGGCGGTTTTCAAACCACTCCTGCATAGTAATATTAATTGTTTTCCTCGACTCGAATTTGTTTATAGCTTTCCACGGCGGGCGGTCTGCCGTTTGCGCAGCTCGGGGCCTAGCGTCGCGTGTATTGCCACACGCAGAGTCCCATTATCTTTAAGTTTCGTCGGAGCGCTACCGCCCCCGCTATTCTATGTATATGCGTGCGATTCCGTGAAGTTTCGAAACTAGTGTTTCGAGGCGGGCGATATGTTCCGGATTCGAATTTGGAGTTGCCGGCCGTTCCAGAAACCGTCGAACGTTCGCTCCAGTTTGCGTTTTTTTTCTCTGGAATGTGTTTGCGTCGCGTAGCGGTCATTATCTTGGGCAAGGTCCCACAATAATTTTCAGAGCCAATTCTCTCCTCCTTTCGGACCTCGAACATACTATTCACCAAAATTATAACCAACCGCGTATGACCACGTCGGCCGTTCAAAGAATATACAGGGTGGGGAATTTTAAACAGGTCACCTGAATAACTTGCTTGTTTTTTAAGATATTAGGTAAATCGGAAAGTTCCGTCCGTTTTTTTACAAAAAGTATAGCTTTATTCATGAAAGAAAATGAAAAAGTACGTTAATCAAAATATTGTCCATCGTTAGCGATGACTTTTTCCCATCTTTCGGGCAGCAAGCGAATTCCGCGTCGAAAGAATGATTCATCTTTGGAGGTTATCCAGGCGGAGATCCATTTTTCGAGATCTTCGTACGAATTAAATCGTTCTTCAGCAAGTGCGTGTGCCATCGACCGAAACAAGTGGTAGTCAGATGGGGCACAGTCTGGTGAATAAGCCGCATGTGGTAGCACTTCCCAGCGAAGTGCTTCTATCGTTTCCTTGACAATTTTTGAGACGTGAGGCCGAGTATTGTCATGCAGCAAGATCACCTTACGCTGTCTCGTTTCATATTGTGGTCGTTTTTCGTGCAATGCTCGACTCAAACGGATAATTTTGAGGAGGAAGGTTTGTGGAAAATAATTCACCGGTTTCCTCGACTCTTTTTATTTTGCTATTGTGCGGGATGAATCGCGGAAGGTTGCGATACCGAAGAAGTACAAAACGTTGGTCGACTACTCACACGCGTGGCTTGGAGACAATGAGAGAGAGGCCCAGCGTCTCCGCGCTATTTATTTGTCTCCTCCTTCTCGATTCATCGATGAATATCGATCGCGACGCTTCGCGAAGATTCCCGAGGAAATGTCGTTAATTAACGGTCGCCGCTTCGTGGATCGACATTTCCAACGGTCGCCGCGTTTCGAAGAATCCCGAGTCTTTGATCGATGCCGCGGCTCGAAAATCTGGGCCGGTGGTAGCGGCTGAACCGCTACAATTTGTTGTCGGTAGAGATCTCCTGTGACTGTTTGACCAGTTTTTAACAGTTTATAGTATACCACACCTTCCTGATCCCACCAAATGCAGAGTAAAGCCTTTTTTCCGTGGATATTCCGCTTTGGCATCGATGTTGAGGGTTGGCCAGGATCACAAATGGTTTTTCGACGTTTAGGATTGTCAAAATAAATCCACTTTTCATCCCCAGTGATGAGACGATGGAGAAACCCCTTTCTTTGTTGCCTAGCAAGCAAAATTTCGCAGATGGTTTTCCGCCTTTCAATGTCTCTTGGCTTGAGTTCATATGGGACCCACTTTCCTTCCTTGTAGACCGTCCCTAAGGCTTTTAAACGGTCGGAAATGACAGATTGAGCACAATTTAACGCTTCTGCAATTTGTTTTTGCGTTTGACATGGATCTTCATCCACCAACGTCTGCAATTCTTCGTCTTCGAATACTCGTGGCCGTCCAGAACGCTCTTTGTCTTCCAAAGAAAAATCACCATTTTTAAAACGTCGAAACCACTCTCTACATGTTTTATCGGAAACAGCATTATCGCCATAAACGTCTACAATCATTCGATGAGCTTCAGCTGCCGTTTTCTTCCAATTGAAACAAAAGACTAACACTTCGCGCAAATGACGCTTATTCGGTTCAAATTCTGACATCTTCAATGTAGAAAAAAACGAAGTTATTGATGCAAGCGTAAATTGTTGTGTACTGAGTTTTATTAACAGATGTTCAAACTAAAAAGTTATCCTTACTTTAGAGGTTATAGTTATCCACAGTTCGAGCTACGGCTACTCGACGGTAGATGGAGAGAACTTTCCGATTGACCTAATAGTTGGAAATGCATTAGACCAAACTTATTTGGTATCGGGGGGCTCATAATCTGGTATTACCAATTTTTCTGCAGGTGGAGGCGTCAAGGAGATATGAAGGTCAACTCTGTTTTTCTAAATGGAACAGTACATTTTTTTATTTACATTCTGATAGTGTTTGAAGGCGAATACAATGACCTAATATGAAGGTCATTCAAGGTCACTCAAAGTTAACTGCAATAGAAAATGAATTGTCTCAGAGTACTTTTCGAATACCTGTGTATCACGTGTGTGTATGACGTGACACGGGTCACAAAGGATAAACAAACATTCAATCACATTGTACGCTTATCTGTATCCTCAAACATATAATTGGTCCATATTTTAGTGATGGCACGCTAAATCGTAGTAAGTACCTGAGAATCTTAGAAGACGTTTTGCCAGAATTGTTGGAAGACACTTCACTGGACATACGACAATCCATGTGGTTCCAGCAAGACGGATGTCCTGCTCATTCAGCACGCAATGTTATAGAATTTCTAAATAGAAAATTTGGAGATTGTTGGATAGGTCGATCAGGAAGTAATGAATGGCCGGCACGATCCCCAGATCTGACACCTTTCGAGTTTTATTTGTGGGGAAAATTAAAGGCAGACGTGTACCGCAAAAGACCAACTACCAAACTTGACATGCAAGAACGTATAAGAAGAGCTTGCTCTGTAATAGATACAAATTAAATTTTCCAGGCAGTGTTATCAGTATTGCAACGACTTAGACCATGTATCCATGTTTAAGGTCGCCATTTTGAACACTTGTAGTAGCAGAATCAAAGTATCCAAGTATTCGAAGTGTGCTTTCAGATAATTAGTTTTCTCTTGCAGTTGACCTTGAATGACCTTAATAATAGGTCATTGTAATCACCTTGAAACACTCTATTAGAATGTAAGTAAAAAATATACTGTTTCGTTTAAAAAACAGAGTTGACCTTCATATCTCCTTGACGCCTCCACCTAGAAAAAAAATTGGTAATACCAGATTATGAGCCCCCCAATGCCAAGTAAGTTTGGTCGAATGCATTTTCTCCTATCTTCAAAAACAAGCGAGTTATTCAGGTGACCTGTTTAAAATGCCCCACCCTGTATAAGGCTCTCCCCTGGCGGAGCAGCCCTCTTGTGTATCAATTCTCTCGTAAACTCTCGTAAACTTCAATTGTATTCAAATTGCTGTACCTGACTTTCTTGTTAACCTCCCGTCTTCTCCTTGCCTCCTCGCGCGGTAATTACTGAGTGATCCCGACCCCCAGGCGACTCCGACCGTCGGTTGACGTCAAACATTGATTATGGTCTCATTATAATGATTTCTTCTGGCGAAGATGCCAATATTATGGGAGATGGTGGCCTCGCTATGATGATTTCTTCTGTCTAAGATGCCAATTTCAGGGGGGATGATGTTCTCGCTATAATGATTTATTCTGTTTAAAAGGGGAATTTTTTTAGATATTAATGACCTCGCTATAATGATTTCTTCTGGCAGAAATGCCAATTTTATGGGGGATGGTGGCCTCGTTGTAATGTTATATTCTGGCTAAGCTGCCAATTATATACGGCATAATGGCCTTGCTATGATGATTTCTTCTGGTTAAGATGCCAATTTTATGGGGGATCGTGGCCTCGCTATAATGGTTTCTTTTGGCTCAGATGCCAATTTTACGGGGGATGATGAGAGGCCTTCTATTGGGCACAATACGATTGCGCACCACCGTATTGCGCACAGTATTGTTGTGCACAGTTAGAATTGGACACAGCTCGATTGCGCACATGCAGAATATCGCAGAGTACAGTTGGGCACTGTAAAAGTTGCACACAGTATCAATTAGACACAGAATTAAATTTGCGCGTCTGTTTCTCTTCTTATGTCGTGATTTATTTCTGGTTATGCGAGTTCCATCTCACATGGCCGAATGTATATATTTTTTTATTAACCATGTCTAGTTTCATAAAGATAGTGTTCGGTGCGCTTAAATTAATTTATGATTGTTTAATATGATAATTGTAACGTACTGGAATTAATTGTTACTTAATTTTGTCATAAAGTTGTGGTAGCCTTATCAAAGTATGTCATTCACGGATTAGAATTTAATGAAATTCAATATTTCTGAATTCTGTAGTATCTGTATATAATATTTGTGCAAGTGTCTATGACAGTTTCGACACTTAAAATATTAAAATATCTTACAATACGTATTGCTGGAGAGTGATGTTGTGAAAGTTTTTAAGTGATACTGTGTTCTTAATAATTTTTGCGTTGGTTGAAAGGTACCAATCAAAACAGAAGTTGAGATAAGTATTTTCGACCTGTTAAAATAATATGTTTAATAGGCATTTGAATTGTAGTTTATAGCATCGTTAACGTATCTGTTACAAACGGTTTGATCAGTGTCCAC
>JAQQRL010000118.1:9799-23004 GCA_028453745.1 Agapostemon virescens | reverse complement strand
ACTCTCCAGGGCCAAAATGAGCCTCTACGATAGCTACACGTTTCACAACCCTCCATTAAAAACTATATTATATCAATCGCAAATTTAGCGAACAATGTAAGAGAAATTAATTTTATTTCAGTACAATATTGTTCATCCTAATTTTCCTCTTTTGGAACTCTTTAGGATCAACATGAACATTTTGTATAATTCCAAAAAGACATAAACCCTCTTCCTCTTAAAAAGCTACAAACCAACAGTATCAAATTTAGTTAACATTGCAAGTAAATTTTCTTTTATTTTAATAAAATATTGTTTACCCCAATCTTCCTCTTTTAAAACTCTCCAGGGCCAAAATGAGCCTCTACGATAGCTCCTAACACGTTTGACAACCCTCCATTAAAAACTATATTATATTAATCGCAAATTTAGCCAACAATGTAAGAGAAATTAATTTTATTTCAGTACAATATTGTTCATCCCAATTTTCCTCTTTTGGAACACTTTAGGACCAACATGAAAATTTTCTATAATTCCAAAAAGACATAAACCCCCCTCCTCTTAAAAAACTACAAACCACCAGACTCAAATTTAGCTAACATTGCAAGTAAATTTTCTTTTATTTTAATAAAATATTGTTTACCCCAATCTTCCTCTTTTAAAACTCTCCAGGGCCAAAATGAGCCTCTACGATAGCTCCAAAGACGTTTCACAACCCTCCATTAAAAACTATATTACAACGATAGCAAATTTAGCCAACAATGTAAGAGAAATTAATTTTACTTCAGTACAATATTGTTCATCCCAATTTTCCTCTTTTGGAACACTTTAGGACCAACATGAAAATTTTCTGTAACTTCAAAAAGACATCAACCCCCCTCCTCTTTAAAATCTACAAACCACCAGACTCAAATTTAGCTAACATTGCAAGTAAATTTTCTTTTATTTCAGTAAAATATTGTTCAGCGCAATCTTCCTCTTTTGAATCTCGTCAGGACCAAAATGGTCTACTATAGCTCTTAATAAAACTTCAACCCCTTCCTCCTTGATGAGCCACATTTCACCAATCTCAATTTTAGCCAAAGCTTCAATTACTTCTTTAAAATATTATTCACCCCAATACTGCCCTTTTAAAACTCTCCAGGACCAAAACGATCTACCATAGCTTCAAAGAAACTTCACCCCCTTCCTTCTATGAAAACCACTAATCTCAAATGTAACCAAACCTTCAATTATTCCTTTAAAATATTGTTCATCCCAATCTTCCTCTTTTGAAATTCGTCAGGACCAAAACGGTGTATTATAGCTCGAAACAAACTTCAACCCCTTCCTCCTTGGTAAGCCAGATTTCATCAATCTTGACTTTAGCCAAAGCTTCAATTACTTCTTTGAAATATTATTCACCCCAATACTCCCCTTTTAAAACTCACCAGGACCAAAACGATCTACCACAGCTCCAAAGAAACTTCACCCCCTTCCTCTTACAAAAACCAGCAATCTCAAATGTAACCAAATCTTCAATTAATCCTTCAAAATATTCTTCACCCCAATCTTCCCCTTTTGAAACTCCCCAGGACCAAAATGGTCTACCATAGCTCTAAATAAAACTTCAACCCCTTCCTCCTCGATAAGCCACATTTCACCAACCTCAACGTTAGCCAAAGCTTGAATTAATCCTCTAAAATATTATTCACCCCAATGCTCCTCTTTCTTCAGCACCAGAGAGACCTGCCATAACCCCCTAAACAACTAGCAACCCCTTCCTTGAAGGACCATGTTCGCCAAGGTTCTGAAAACTAATGGAACGATTCAGCTCGTTCGTTGTAAGTACTTTCACTGATCGCAGGAGCGGCTAACAGGCCAAAGTGCATCGCGCCCGAGTAGGACGCATCGGTTCGCAATAGAATATCCGCGAACCGATACCCGGGATCCGGTGCTCGGCGACGAAGCGTGTTGCTCCGGCACTCGAGAGTCGAGTGGCTAAAAAAAGCAGCCGGCTGACGATTGTTTGGCGGCGATGCGCACGCGCGCGAGCGAGCGAGCGAGCGAGCGAATACCGAATAGCGAAAAAAAAACCGTGACGAGCGTTCCCGGTGTTCGACGGTGTCCGAGGGGGTGCCGGAAAAGCGCAGGGGCAGAGGGATATGTCGCAATGCGTCTTGACGTCACCGAGTGGCACGTCGTTGGTGGGATTCGCCGGGCGCAGGGGCGGCGCGACCACCGACAGGGAGGAACCGATGCACATGCACCCGGTGCATCGCACGCTGCCGCGATGCCGAGCCGCCATCTATCCAACACCGCCGGAAACAGTTGCACTTGGCTCGCTGATAATGCCGATCTTCGCCAATCGATCGCCGGAAGTCTTCTTTCAACTACTTGGGTCAGAACATTCTGTCCATTCACGAAGATTTATCAAAATTCTCTTTTTCTTTTCGGTTTCTCGTTTCTTCGTCGTTTCTTAGATCGTTATTAGATCTCTCGTACGAAGGGCAATTTTTATCCGTTTTGTTTTGCACTTTTTCTGAAAGTGAATCGAGCGAATCAGATGTTTTGAGAACGTGGAAGTATTAATCCTTTTGCACTACAAGCAATTTTAATTCCTAACTGGAGACATCTTTCTCGTTCTAGAATAATTACATTTGCAAGTGGTTCATTTACTTTCGTGCGAAACTTACTGTCGAAACCGAAGTAGTAGAAGTACACGTTAGCTTCGACTTCTACATGAGTTAAAAGAAATGTTTGATTACTCGGTGGGAAAAAACAGCGAATAAAGTAATTTTCGTAGAAGAAGAATCCAATGCACCCCTTTTAAAACTCACCAGGATCAAAACGATCTACCATAGCTCCAAACAAACTTCAACCCCTTCCTCCTCGATAAGCCACATTTATTGTTCACCCCAATCTTCCTCTTTTGAAATTCGCCAGGACCAAAATGGTGTATTATAGCTCCAAACAAACTTCAACCCCTGACCTGCTTGATAAGCCACATTTCAGCAACCTCAACTTTAGCCAAAGATTCAATTGCTTCTTTAAAATATTATTCACCCCAATACTCCCCCTTTAAAACTTACCGGTACCAAAATAGTGTATTATAGCTCCAAAGAAACTTCAACCCCTGACCTGCTTGGTAAGCCACATTTCATCAATCTCGACATTAGCCAAAGCTTCAATTACTTCTTTAAAATATTATTCACCCCAATACTCCCCTTTTAAAACTCTCCAGGACCAAAGTGGTCTACCATAGCTCCAAATAAAACTTCAACCCCTTCCTCCTTGACAAGCCACATTTCAGCAACCTCAACTTTAGCCAAAGCTTCAATTTCTTCTTTAAAATTTTATTCACCCCAATATTCCCCTTTTAAAACTCACAAGGTCCAAAACGATCTACTATACTTCCAAACAAACTACAACCCCTTCCTCTTATAAAAACCACCACGTGCACATCAAATTTGTTACTGTTATTCGTACTGCAATAATTCAATTTTTACTGGCTTCTTAATTACTTGCATTTGTAATGTATAAATTGTTTTGAATACTAGTTTGATAATTTTCAGTGGCGCCTCAGAGGATCCATTGGAGTGCTAAGGGTTAATACAGTGAAAGGGGTGAAAAGGAAGTTTTTCGACCCAGTAGAATATTTCTAAAATTGTTGTCGATGCTAGAAAATTATTCAGAGACAAAATATACTATCCAGGGGTGCAATTTTTGATAGGGATGTCTCTTATGTATATGTTGTGCGTGTAGAGGTCACATGAAGGTCAACCTTCTATCTGCACCGTCTCTAAACAAGAATCGAGTGGCTCAGATATTTTGAGAAAGCTGGAAGTATTAATTTGGTACAAAGGGCGAAGAAGAAGTTTTTCGATCCAGTCGAATATTTCTAAAATTGTTGTCAATGCTAGAAAATTATTCAGAGACAAAATATATTACCCAGGGGGTGCAATTTTTGATAGGGATGTCTCTTATGTATATGTGTGCGTGTAGAGGTCACATGAAGGTCAACCTTCTATCTGCACCGTCTCTAAACAAGAATCGAGTGGCTCAGATATTTTGAGAAAGCTGGAAGTATTAATTTGGTACAAAGGGCGAAGAAGAAGTTTTTCGATCCAGTCGAATATTTCTAAAATTGTTGTCGATGCTAGAAAATTGTTCAGAGACAAAATATACTATCCAGGGGTGCAATTTTTGATAGGGATGTCTCTTATGTATGCATTTGCGTGTAGAGGTCACATAAAGGTCAACCTTCTATCTGCACCGTCTCTAAACAAGAATCGAGTGGCTCAGATATTTTGAGAAATTGAAAGTATTAATTTGGTACAAAGGGTGAAGAAATTTTTCGATCCAGTCGAATATTTGTGAAACCCTCGATGATGTTGGAAAATGATTTAGAGGAGCACAATTTTGCGAAGAACGCTAATGCCAAAATAACAGGTAGGCAAGTCCACAAACATTTACACGTAATCAGACCGCCACGTTTCATATACTCTCCGCTAATAAAATGGAACAGTTCTGTGTTGGCGGGGTCGAGTCGCCGGAGACGTCTCTATTCTTCTTTCCTCTTCTGTTCATCTTTCTGGGAGCGTTCGCAGAGAACGCGTCCCCACCGAGAGCTATTTAAATAATCACTCGCGTACTCTGGGATAGTTCAAGATAAATTAAAGGTAACGCCGCTTCAACGTCTCGCGAAGTGCCTCATATTTCTTCTCAATCTCGTGATCACGTTCCAGGTCAACTTCCTCCATTCCTCTCTCTCTCTCTCATTCGCTCTCTCTCTCTCCCTCCCCTTCTCTCCTTCTCTTAGATATACGTATTGGGTTGTCCAGAAAGTTCGTTTTGATTTTGACGAAAGATTGAAACGCATTTAAGTTTTGGTAAATATTTATTAAAAATATAAATAAATCGAATTTTCCGAACAACCCATTACTTAACCCTTTACCAACTGGCTAGTGTTTCAGAATTTTTCAAGGTCCATTGTCCATTGAAAACTTTCCATTTAGTTCTCTCAACGCTGACAGCAATTTTTATTGTCAATCAGCGTAACATCCTCGGTAACGTTATCTAATAATTTGCTATAATGTAAAAGCAGTTTGTTAGGCTTCATTTTATTACAGCGCAACCACCGGAAGTCCTAATAAAATAGGCTTCCGGTTGGGTAAAGAGTTAAGTAAATAATAGACTTAAAATAAATAAATAAGTGCACTTTCAAATAAATAAACTTTTGCGAATTAAATAGACTTCTGTTTCAGAAGAAGGGCATGCCTCCACTGTTCGAACAGTGCAACAGACATATCTAGATCATAGCTATCAGAAGACAATTTTTCGAATTTTTTTAATTACGTGAAGCGACTAGTACGAACGCTGAAACGATAATGAACGTTAAGTGGACAGTTAGTCGGTGATACTGTGAGTCGAACGAGAGCGGGGGTTGTTCTTTTAGGCTCGAGAGGGGGGTGGTAATTTGTCCGTCGACCTATAAGTCGCCGAGGCGACAGGGACGAGCGAACCGTGCAACGATTTTCACGGATAAATATAAATTTCGCGGACGTCCGAGCCACTATCAGCCCCGAACCATCCAACGATTTCGAATTCCTGCTATATTTAGCTAGCCTTTGACACGAGACGATTCGTAGATTAATTAATCGACCACGTGGACAGAGTCTCTGGACCTCAGAACCCTCGTCGACACATTTTTCGCATCGCTATTATTTTTCTCTCTCTCTCTCATTCTCTCTCGAAAAACGCGTTAATCCTCAAGCATTTATCTCGCGTTTATTATAGCTAGAGTCCCGCAGCTAGACGGCGGCTGTTTATGAAAAATAAAAATGTTCTATATAATGTGCAACAAACCGCAGTTAAGTTGAAATTTATTTTCTTCTCAACCTCTTTAAAAAATGCATAAAATCCCCAGCATTTATCCCACATTCGTTATACCTAGATTCTCACAGCTACATAATGGATTTTTATTCAAAATAAAAATGTACTTTTCAAATTGCATCAAACTAGAGCAAAATTGAAATTTATTTTCTTCTTTCATGGGTTAAACGCAAGATATACAGAGAAAATAAAAGAGATAGCACATAAATTGTTCAAAATAAAACATTTCTGCTTAAATTGCAGCAAAGTTTAAATATAATTTTCTGTTTTGAAAAGTTATGTAGCTTAAAATGATGTGGCAGTGCTTATAAAATTCTACAACGTTCCACCATTTATAATGACACCTACTCAATCTCTTAAAGAAATACATAAAATCCCCAGCATTTATGTCACATTCATTATCTCTAGATTCCTGCAGTTAAATAATGGATTTTTATTCCAAATAAAAATGTACTTTTCAAATTGCATCAAACTAGAGCAAAATTAAAATTTATTTTCTTCTTTCATGGGTTAAACGCAAGATATACAGAGAAAATAAAGAGATAGCACATAAATTGTTAAAAATAAAACATCTCTGCTTAAATTGCAGCAAAGTTTAAATATAATTTTCTGTTTTGAAAAGTTATGTAGCTTGAAATGCTATGACAGTGCTTGTAAAATTCTCCAACGTTCCACCATTTATAGTGACCTCCTCAATCTCTTAAAGAAATGCATAAAATCCTCAGCATTTATCTCACATTCATTATCTCTAGATTCTTGCAGCTATATAATGGATTTTTATTCCAAATAAAAATGTACTTTTCAAATTGCACCAAACTAGAGAGAAATTGAAATTTACTTCTGTCTTTTATAGGTTAAACGCAAAATATACAGACAAAATAAAGAAACAGTACATATTTGCTCAAAATAAAAATTCGCTTTTTAAATTTAATTTCCCCTTTAAAAAGTTATGTAGCTTAAAATGATGACAGTGCTTATAAAATTCTCCAACGTTCCACCATTTATAGTGACACCTACTCAATCTCTTTAAAAAATGCATAAAATCCCCAGCATTTAACCTACGTTCATTAAATTCTCTCAGCTAGAATAATGATAATAGAATAACGAATAAAGTACATACAGACTAACGAGACAGCACATATTTGCTAAAAAAAAGATTCTCTTTTTAAATTGCTGCAAAGTTTAAATATAATTACCTCTTTTGAAACGTTGTATAACTTAAAATGATGACAGTGCTTGTAAAATTCTCCAACGTTCCACCGTTTACAGTGACACCTATTCAGTCTCTTAAAGAAATGCATGCAAAATCCCAGCATTTAACCTGCGTTCATTAAATTCTCGTAGCTAGAATAACGAATAAAATACATACAGAATAACAATCCAATCCACATTAATTCAAAATAAAAATTCCCTTTTTAAGTTGCAACACTCTTTTGAAAAATTATGTAGCTTAAAATGATTCAACACGTACATATTAAATTGGCTCAAACGTTTGTACCGTTTAAAGCGACACCTGTTTATTCCCGTCCCGTACCTCGTACAAATCCGTAGCCCATTATTTTTCAATCAGAGCGAAGCATTGGAAGACACGATTGAAAAAGTTGGAAAAGATAATATTTACGGTGCTGCCGGAGTGACCGAAACAACTTTCAGCGGCAGACAGAAGCGGTCGAATTTTTAATTTTCGGTAACGAATTCTTGCGACTGCCATGACCGATCCGACCACGGATCCCCGGTTCGCGGAACTTTAACGAAGTTGTCAACTTCCCGACAACTCGGTGGCGCGACCGGTTCGAGCAATTCCGACGAAAACCACCAGCTAACGAATACTCCCTCTCCGCGTGCCCCTGCTCCAGCTTGGCGAGTTTTAAACGGCACGATAAACATCGAGCACGTCTTCGGAACTACCGTGAGTTTAGGCTACCGTTTACGTTTCCGCGACGAGACAAGCATCTCGAGCCTCGACGAACGTTTCCCGGCCGCCACAGCAACAAAATAACCGATCGTAATCCTTCCGGACGTTGCGGACGATCTGTTGCCCTCGATCGTTGATTGGTCCGCAGGTTTTTTCAACTGCGCAATTCGGATCCGTTTCCAACTCGAGGCTCGAGCGACTTATCGACGATGATCTTGTTAGGTTAAGAGAAAGAAAACCGTCTCGTGCTTCGAAACGAAAACAGAGATTATATAACACACTGGAAAGAAGTGCTACTAAATAGTCGGAGAAAATACGAGAGATCGGTAGTCAGCGCCATCTCCAGTGGCGCAGCTGAAATATTTTTGGCGGTTAATAGAGAATACAGAATCGCGATTGGTTAATATGTCAATAATAGAGGTAATAATCTTGCCACGTTCGAATGATTTTAATAAAAATTGGTAATTGAATAATACGAGGAAGATTTATTTGACGCTGCGAGCAGGTGGGTCGATGCACGTGAAATAATCGTTGGCAGACATTTTAGTAGGATTGCGGCGACCTCGATGATCCACTTAATGGTTAAACTACTTTATTCGTGGTCGCATCAACTACAATTGAACAGTGGCGACCGCTTTAATATTTATACGGGGAATTTATGAATTAATGTGTTGTTTGGTTTACATCATTAGTCACCTTTGATTACGGTTTATTGATTCACGGGCCAATGCGCTGTTGGATTTCGTATCGCAGGTCAGAATTTCATTACAATTTATATTTATTTGGATATTAATGTAGTATCTCGTGTCATGCTAACAGGAAAATTCAATTACAATTTATCTCGCCTTTCTAACCACTCAAAATATTCTATATTTATTTGTGGACGTTCTATATTTTATTTTCAGACATTTTCTAGCATCGGTTATATTTTATTTACTATCTCGATTCTAACCTGTTTAGAATATTCTATACCTATGTTTGATCACATTTAATTTTCAGCCATTTTCTATCATCAGTAATATTCTATAACAATTCATCTCCATCCTAACCCACTGAAAATATTATTATTAATATTTACGTATCCTGCATTTAATTTTTAATCATTCTAAGTAACCGGTAACATTATATTAGAATTTCTATGGATCCTAACCTGTTTAAAATATTCTATATTTATTTTCGGTTACCTTATATTTAATTTTTAGTAATTTTCAATCATCAGTAATATTCTATAATAATTCATTTTTAGCCTAACCCAGTGAAAATATTATTGTTAATATTTTCGTATCCTGCATTTAATTTTCAATCGTACTATGACATCAATAAAATTATATTACAATTTTCATGGATACTAACCTAGTTAAAATATTATATATTTTCGGTCGCCCTATAATATAATTTTCAACCATTGTCAATCATCAATAATATTCTATAACAATTCATCTTCATCCTAACCCACTGAAAATATTATTACTAATATTTTCGTATCCTGTATTTAATTTTCAATCATACTATGCCATCAATAAAATTATATTACAATTTTCATGGATCCCAACCTATTTAAAATATTCTATATTTTCGGTCGCCCTATATATAATATTCAGCCATTTTCAATGATCAGTAATATGCTAAAGCAATTCATCTCTATCCCAACCCAATGAAAATATTATTATTAATATTTACATATCCTGCATTTAATGTTCAATCGTTCTATGTAACCGGTTAAATTATTTTACAATTTCTATCGACCCTAACCTGTTTAGAATATACTATATTTATTTTCGGTTTCCCTGTATTAAATTTGCAGCCAATTTCTATCACCGATAATATTGTATATTATAATATTTCTTTCAATAGTAACCTATTTAAAATATCGTTCCTTACTTCGCGCCAGTCTTGTATACAATTTTTAGTGAATTCGCATAATCAATGAAACTCGATTACTAAAGTCCCATTTCCATTCCAACCTATCTCGATCTATTTCTTGTTCCATCGAATATGTCGAATGGATATTAATTTTGTTGGGAACTGCAATACCGATAGCGTTTCTTCGAGTGCAATAATTATATATTAGGTTTTAGGTGGCGCATGTTGCGCGTAGCCGTTTGTCTTTTGTTTTGCTTTTCTCCTTCGCCCGACGGTTACTTCTTATGTGCATACCTATCGTGTTATACTTCGCGTTATGTTCGAGCGTGTTTATGTTGTGATAAATTTCGTGACAAGTTTTTCTACCAATCGTGTTCTCGCCTCGTGTATTATCTCCTCGGTATTTCTGCTTTCTCATATTTTCTCTCTTTCTTTCGTCTCGTTCCCCGTTTGCCGTGTCTACGTGCAACCATTTAACAAATCATGATTAGAGATCGATCGAGCGGAGAAGACGCTGTATTTTCGTTGGAACTCGCAGACTTTTTAAGAAATTCAAGTGAACTCGCCGAACAGCTAACTTCGTAGACAGTTCGAACAAAGTTGTTCCACCGTATACGAAGTAGTTGAACTATACATTGAAGTTTCGTGTATTCCCTGTTTATGACCTGTAGCCAGGCGAAACTATCCGTGTCAGAATGTGCAGTTTGTGATACTAGTTTAAACGAGCTTTAAGATCACCGTTGGACATTAAACTGTACTTCGCATATACCGGAAATCGTACAAATCATTGGCCGTCCGTTAAACTGCTCTCGGAACGATCGAACGATCGTCGAAAACGCGTTCGCGTAATAAATTTTAAGGCGTCTTGTAATATTGTTTCCGGAACGTCAATCAAAAGTGGAAAATCGTACTTTGTGATGGGGACATTTAGGGTTAGAGTAAACGGCGAAATTTATTTGGGGAAGTTGATTAATGTCGACTGACAATTCGGATTAAATTAGCTTGACTTTTGGAAGATTCTTTGGGCTAATATTAGAATACGTTCCTGCGAGAATTTTCAAACGTTCGAGGGGTTATGTTCGAGGTTCAAGATGACGCTTTAAGATAAGGACAGTTAGGTTAAAAAATAAATGCAAACTTGTCTCCAAAAATCGACAAGAGTGGATATTACTTGGGGCAAAGTTGATCCTTCTTAAGGGGATTCTTTGACGCAATTTTAAAAAAGTGTTCCTGTAGGAATTTGCATACGTTGCAAAGCTTATATTCGAGGTTGAAGACGGCGCATTAACATAAGAATAGTTAGGTTAAAAAATAAATGCAGACATGTGTCGAAGAATCGACAAAAGTGGACATCACTTAGGACAAAGTTGATCTTTTATAAGATGATTTTTTGACGCAATTTTAAAAAAGTGTTTTTGTAGGAATTTGCTAACATTACGGGGCTTATATTCAAGGTTGAAGACGGCGCTTTAGGATAAGGACAATCAGGATAAAAAATGAATGCAAACACATATCGAAGAATCGACAAAAGTGAGCATTACTTAGGACAAAGTTGATCTTTTTTAAGGTGATTCTTTGACGCAATTTTAGAAAAGTATTTTTGTAGAAATTTAAAAATGTTTCTAGGCTTATATTCAAGGTTAAAGATGTCGCTTCAAGATAGGGACAGTCAGGTTAAAAAATAAATGCAGACATGTGTCGAAGAATCGACAAAAGTGGACATCACTTAGGACAAAGTTGATCTTTTATAAGATGATTTTTTGACGCAATTTTAAAAAAGTGTTTTTGTAGGAATTTTAAAATGTTTCTAGGCTTATATTCAAGGTTGAAGATGTCGCTTCAAGATAGGGACAGTCAGGTTAAAAAAATGAATGCAGACATGTGTCGAAGAATCGACGAAAGTAAGCATTACTTAGGACAAAGTTGATCCTTCTTAAGTTGATTCTTTGACGCAATTTTAAAAAAGTGTTTCTGTCGGAATTTGTTAACATTATGGGGCTTATATTCAAGCTTGAAGATGGCGGTTTAAGATAAGGACAGTCAGGTTAAAAAATAAATGCAGACTTGTATCCAAACATCATCAAAGGTGATTAGTAGGTAGGACAAAATTGATTCTTCTTAAGAGAATTTTTAGAGGGTATTTTAAAAAGTGTTTCTGTAGGAATCTGTAAAGGTTACGGGGTATATATTCAAGGTTAAAGATGGTGCTTTAAGATAGGGACAGTCAGGTTAAAAAATAAATGCAGACTTGTATCCAAAAATTGACAAAAGTGAACATTACTTAGAACAAAGTTGATCCTTCTTAAGTGGATTCCTTGACACCATTTTCAAAAAGTGTTTCTGTACGAATTTCTGTGCATTTCAGGGCTTATATTCAAGGTGGAAGATGAAAATCCATGATAAGTGCATATACGTGAAAAAATAAATTAAAAAATGCAAAGAAAATTCTCAAAAAAATCGTCGAAAGTGGACCTTCGACTGTGGGGGTCAAGTTCATCGAAAAAGCGATTCCCCAAAAGAAAAGAAAAAGAAAATAAACATAGTGACATGTGCTTGACAATGTTTTGCAAAGATACAGTAGTTCCTCGAGACAGAAAGGGACCGGCGTGAGCTTCGCAGCAGAGTCTGAGCGTCATCGAAAATTAAACCCGCCAGAAGCAAGTATCTAAGGATGAGACAACACGTTCTTAGAGAAGCGGGACGCTTCTACAGAAGAAGAACCAAGCAAGCAAGTAACCAGCAGCAGCAGCAGCAGCAGCAGTAGCAGCGAGCAACACGGCAACTGTAGAACCAGCTGTAGAAGCATGGAATCGTCTCGTGCCAGCACGAAAGCAAACACCGCCGACAATTGCATCCTCTTTAAAGCAAACACTCGAGATAGAAACACGGTCGGGGCGAGTGCGCGCGAGCGTTGTCCCATTAAAATCGAGCCCTCTCGAGGGCTTCAGAGATTCTGTCCTCGAACGGAGCAACGAGTCGCGGAACCCGGTGTAAACGCCGCCTAACATTTCCGCCTAATCTCATCCGCTGGTTTAATATCCTGCGCGAACGCCAGCCGAGCGGGAGAAGCAGGGCCAAAGCGCGCGCCGCCGTCTACCGAAAAACCGATCCGAATGAATTATTGTCATCCCATATGAGAGGCCGGGGTCCTCGCTGACACGGAATTACGTCTACCGAACGTTCTGCTCGAACGATAATACCGCCACGATCTCATACGACACATACTTCGACGCTCGTCGCCGGAAGATCGATGATCTTTCTGCTGGGAACTTCTGCCATGCTCCCGGAGTATTTAATATTTCCTCCAGAAGACGGTATGAACACGAATTTAATTCATCATTCGCGAACAGTTTATTCATCAATCAGAATTGATTAATTTCGTCCTGGAAATCCGGGTTTATTCATTATTCGGCGTCGATAAAGTCACCAACGTTTCCTAGACTTCGATTAATGGAATTTTAATATTTATTGTTACAAGGAAGAATTTTTTTTAATTGTTAACTTGCATTTTTAGATTAATATTCTTGTAGAGCTCGAGGAGACGAGTTCAACGAGTACAATGACCATACCTTTC
>JAQQRL010000114.1:0-10516 GCA_028453745.1 Agapostemon virescens | reverse complement strand
TCTTTCTCGCTTAGAACGTCATCGACGGCAAGCCGGTTCTAATTGCAGCAGCTGCGAAGGAAATCGTAAGGGAAGGGACGAAGGGGAGGCTCGCTTCACCCTTGCGAAGAACAAATCGCTTGAGATTTGTTGAAACGGAACAACAGCGTAATCGACGCGCAATTAGAATGGGACTGTAATGTTCGAGCAGCGGACTCTCGTTTCCCATTGGTTCGCGGCTCGGCGACGTCCGAGGATCGCGTGGTGCCGACGATAAGACGGAAAAATAGTTTTCCATTGTCTCGAGCGGAGAAGTATTAACTATACCGGGCGCAAAAGTTCTTAGGGAACGTCGTGATTTTTCTTCCGGCGTTGGCTCCGACCGACCATGATCGAGTTAACGAGCAAAATGGCCGCCGTCGTCGCGGCGGGTCGGTCCGGGTCGGTTCCACTGTTTCGTTTTCATCCCCCGCCCTCCCCCTCCCCCCTCCCCGCAACCCCGCGACGTGTTTTTATTTCGAACGGAGCCATTCATTTTTCAATGCTCGTCCGGGAGACATTTCGGATATCGAAATTCGCTTGCCGAAACGATAGACGGATAATCGATAACACCATATATCGCTCGATTACTCGTTTCGCATTCCCGTTTAAAGCGTGCCAAGTGTGAGTACCCGCGCGAATGTACCCCTCGTATAATCCGGGATCGTTTCCCCGTTAAGGCGGCGTTTTCATGGCCTGCTGCAGAAAAATCTGTCCTCCGGGCTGTTTCTCCCTTCCCCTTTATTCTCTGTTACCCCTACAACCCCGCTCTCTCTCTCTCTCTCTGTCCCTCTGCAGTATGGAAGGTAACACGACGACTGCATTAGGAATTTAATAGCGAGATTACGAACGCGCTCCACCCCGCTTCCGTTTCCTAGAGATTTTCTCCGCTTACTCGATTCGAATCACCTTCTCTATTCTTCTAGAGCCATTTTAATTTAGTCGATCGCGAGACGGACGCGCGACGCGAGCCGTTAGAAAGACGGTTTTACGTTTAACGACGTTGCACCGGCATCGACCGCCCGCCGGGCCATTTTCCATGAAACAGATGAGACTCGTCCGAATTAGCTCGCAAAACCACCCCCGTACCCTCCGCGGAAACTATATTCCGCGTGTAATCAGCGACGTCTAATTAGCGAAGACACGAGCTTCGCGTCCCGACTCTTTGCGATTCCGGTCCGCCGCGGCGACCGGTTGGTTCGTTCGCTTTCCGACCGTATCTCGCGGCTTTTATTAGGTAAATCGGAAAGTTCCGTCCGTTTTTTTACAAAAAGTATAGCTTTATTCATGAAAGAAAATGAAAAAGTACGTTAATCAAAATATTGTCCATCGTTAGCGATGACTTTTTCCCATCTTTCGGGCAGCAAGCGAATTCCGCGTCGAAAGAATGATTCATCTTTGGAGGTTATCCAGGCGGAGATCCATTTTTCGAGATCTTCGTACGAATTAAATCGTTCTTCAGCAAGTGCGTGTGCCATCGACCGAAACAAGTGGTAGTCAGATGGGGCACAGTCTGGTGAATAAGCCGCATGTGGTAGCACTTCCCAGCGAAGTGCTTCTATCGTTTCCTTGACAATTTTTGAGACGCGAGGCCGAGCATTGTCATGCAGCGAAATCACCTTACGCTGTCTCGTTTCATATTGTGGTCGTTTTTCGTGCAATGCTCGACTCAAACGGATAATTTGTTGTCGGTAGAGATCTCCTGTGACTGTTTGACCAGTTTTTAGCAGTTCATAGTATACCACACCTTCCTGATCCCACCAAATGCAGAGTAAAGCCTTTTTTCCGTGGATATTCCGCTTTGGCGTCGATGTTGAGGGTTGGCCAGGATCACAAATGGTTTTTCGACGTTTAGGATTGTCAAAATAAATCCATTTTTCATCCCCAGTGATGAGACGATGGAGAAACCCCTTTCTTTGTTGCCTAGCAAGCAAAATTTCGCAGATGGTTTTCCGCCTTTCAATGTCTCTTGGCTTGAGTTCATATGGGACTCACTTTCCTTCCTTGTAGACCTTCCCTAAGGCTTTTAAACGGTCGGAAATGACAGATTCAGCACAATTTAACGCTTCTGCAATTTGTTTTTGCGTTTGACATGGATCTTCATCCACCAACGTCCGCAATTCTTCGTCTTCGAATACTCGTGGCCGTCCAGAACGTTCTTTGTCCTCCAAAGAAAAATCACCATTTTTAAAAGGTCGAAACCACTCTCTACATGTTTTATCGGAAACAGCATTATCGCCATAAACGTCTACAATCATTCGATGAGCTTCAGCTGCCGTTTTCTTCCAATTGAAACAAAAGACTAACACTTCGCGCAAATGACGCTTATTCGGCTCAAATTCCGACATCTTCAATGTAGAAAAAAACGAAGTTATTGATGCAAGCGTAAATTGTTGTGTACTGAGTTTTATTAACAGATGTTCAAACTAAAAAGTTAGCCTTACTTTAGAGGTTATAGTTACCCACAGTTCGAGCTACGGCTACTCGATGCTAGATGGACAGAACTTTCCGATTGACCTAATATTTTCGCCGGTGTGTTTGCGATACCATTATTCGAGCGTTCCATGCAGATTCGGCTGCCAATGAATTTCATACAATTTATTCTTTCGTAATTTATTCCTGCGGCAGAGTGCTCTATAATTGCGCCGCGCTATCGACTGCGTAAATATATAATGGGCCACCTATATTCTGAGAGAGGCACGGCGCGGGGACGATAAAAGAGAGAGAGGGGTTGGGTACGAAAGAGAGAGAGAGAGAGAAGAGCATGTTCACATTTGACACGCTTAAAGTGCTCTGCATTACGGGCGCGTAAACGCGGCGCGAAACGGCTAAGTAAATTCCAGTTCAGATGTAACCGATTGACGTTATAATTCTTGGCTATTCGCAGCTGGTGCTATTGTTCCCCTTACGTGACGAAAAAGTAATCGATTCGATCGAACGGCTATGCTCGGCGAACTTCGCCGAATGCAAAGACATCGCTGCGAATCTCGTGCACGTGCAACGATAACCAAACCCGGCGAACCTGCGACCAACGATCCGACAATCGCGAACCTTAATTCGCCTTCCCTCCGACCCGATCGATGCGGAAATGTCGTGCTTCTAATGAATTTCTGATAACCACGTTCATAGAATTCGTTGCAACTCTTTACCTCGTTTTTTGCACTAACGAGAATGAAATTCATCGATCGAACGAATACAGAATCGTTCTTCGTGAAAAACTACGTCGAAAACGTAGAACAAGGTTTTTGCAGTCGAAGCACCGTTTCGAAGATAATCGTCTTTGAAAATTGTCTTATGCGTCTGACTTATTATCGACCTTTTTACTTGTCGAGCGTTTCGATCCTTCAAACTTGATTAAATAATGAAATCCGTAGATTTAGCGAACGTAGGATTGTTCTGCATAAGAAACTGTATTAAAAATGTAGAACAAAGTTTTTGCTATCGAAGTGCCATTTCGAAAATAATCGCTCTTGAAAATTGTCTTGGGCGCCTGACTAATGAACGACCTTTTCACTCACTGTCCATTTCGATTTAACGAATACAGAATCGTTCTGCGTGAAAAACTACGTCGAAAACGTAGAACAAGGTTTTTACGGTCCAAGTACCGTTTCGAAGATAATCGTCTTTGAAAATTGTCTTATGCGTCTGACTTATTATCGACCATTTTACTTGTCGAGCGTTTCGATCCTTCAAACTTGATTAAATAATGAAATCCGTAGATTTAGCGAACGTAGGATTGTTCTGCATAAGAAACTGTATTAAAAACGTAGAACAAAGTTTTTGCGATCGAAGTGCCATTTCGAAAATAATCGCCCTTAAAAATTGTCTTGGGCGCCTGACTAATGATCGACCTTTTCACTCGCTGTGCATTTCGATTTAACGAATACAGGATTGTTCCGCGCATAAAACTGAGTTAAAAACGTAGAACAAAGTTTTTGCGATCGAAGCGCCATTTCTAAAATAATCGTCTTTGAAAATTTTCATATGCGCCTGACTAATGATCGACCTTTTCACTGACTGTGCATTTCGATTTAACGAATACAGGACTGTTCCACGCATAAAACTGGGTTAAAAACGTAGAACAAAGTTTTTGCGATCGAAGTGCCATTTCTAAAATAATCGCCTTCGAAGATTGGCTTCGCGTCTGACTTACGATCGCCCTTTTCCCTTGCCTCGCGGTTTCGATCTTTCAAACTCGATCGGAAAAGAAAGTCTATCGATCCGCGCAAAAATCTGCGTTGAAAATGTCGAACAAAGTTTTAGCGATCGAGGCGCCATTTTGAAAATAGTCATCCTTAAATATTGGCCCAGCGCGTCTGACAAGGGCTGACCGTTTCTACTCGCAGCACAGTGCGACGCGCATTAGCGACCGTTCGAAGTCGATTGTCATCGATATTCCTCGTTATCGACCTATTTTCTCACGTGGAACTCTGTCGCGCTTTATCGATCATCGATATCGTTCTATTTATCGAAAATATTGCTAACTTTTGATCTGGTTAATGCACATTTCATGTCGCGCTATTGTATTTCCATGAAGAAAATATTACCGATATTCGGGCACGTCGACGAGTGTCCGATAACTTATCGATGATCAGCTGACGGCGACGCGATTTTCAAAACGACTCGTATAACCTAAATGTTGAATATGGCCGCGTATATAGCTCCCAGGATCGCAAAAGCCGAGCACGGATCTCACTCGACCGCAAACAAAATCAATTTACCAACGGGACGATTCCACCCTTTTCGCTCTCTATAAAATCATATGGTTTTATTGCAACGGGATCCTAACCTCGAACCGAGCGAACACGTTCATTTTACGAGGCTTTTAAACAAGATGGCGCGCCGTCGTGACTATCCCTCGGACAAGAGTTAGCGGGGATTGAAAGCACAAAGCGTCTAACGATCGAAACGTGTTTGGAAGAAGAAAATAATCTGCCACCGATGGAACAGGTTGGGTTAGGTCTCCGCTTCGCTGCGAGCACGCATCATTTTCGAAAGGGGAGAAGAACGTGTATCGGAAAACGTCGACAACGTAGAAGAGAGTATAGTCCGGATAATGGGGATGGGTGTATCAATCCGCGATAAGTTATTGCTGAATCAATCGTCGCCCTATAATCGGGATTCGATCCCGCCAAAATAATGTCAGCGTACCTGTCTATCGAATCTCGCCACAGCGTCGAGCATGATCGTGTCTGCCGGTCGCGTAGCTTTTCTTCTTTTCCGCCTCTCCCACGATTTCCCGTTCTTGTTTCTGCCTCCTCCATTAAAGAAAACACAAGTGGATTTCAAACACAAATATAAACGTCCGCGAAACGTATCCCCGGCGACATTTTGTATCGCTTCGACTACGACCGGTCGCGATCGCGCGTGCGCGTTAACGCGTGCGCATTAACGCGTCCGTCAATGGTTCTGCGCAGGTCGACGCTAATTGGCTGTAGTCCTTCCATCGAATATAGACTCATTAGAATCGCGCCCTAATGCGACTAACCATGAACAACCGAATAGTATTGTATGGTACGTGACAGCACGCGAGCTCGCGCGACGTTACAGCAACGCGTTTGTGCTTTTAGGTTATCTTGTCGCGTCGGAAATAAAAAGGTTGGGTTAAAAAGAAAAGAGACTGGTTCGGATCGGGCGACGACCTTTTATAGACGAGAGGTCGACCGGCAGATTAAATGAAACGATTAAATTATTCATTCGCGGTCTATCGATCGAAGTTACAATTTCCACGACTGACTCGCCGGCAAAAATTCGTTGAGAACCGCTGCGTCCCGCATGGCGGTCGGGAATTATCAACTTAACAATTGTGAGCGAGCCACTACTCGATTGACACCGTTGTTTTGTGCCGGGGTTTTTTTTTTTAATGCCACGAATAACCGCGTCGCCCTTTTTTCCCGATTCCCCCGTAAATTCCGTGACGCGCTGGATGTTGTCGATGGCCGAGGGGGCGGAAAGGAACAGAATTATCATCCGGCTTTTTGTCAATACGTTCCGTCCGGCATTATTCCGGTTGGTCCTTTGAAAAAACCCGACCGAATCAACAATGATAAATTTGCCGGACGTCGCGAATAATTGTCCTGGCGCATGGAAAATTCCAGTTCGAATGGAGCATACCGTTAAAATAAAACTTGGCGTGAGGGGGAAGGGGGGAAAAAAATGTAGAGTCGACGAGATGGCGCTCCTCCATCGGTTCCGCCAACGTTCGACGGGTTATTTACGATTTTAATCTGGCAAAAAATGAGGACCGATTATGCGCGATCGCGCGAACGTAAATCAAATTAAATGCGAAAAAAGACCTGAGCTATGGCTGTTTTTATCATTTTTTTGGTTTTCGCCGTGGCGCATCCTAGAGTTAATACCGGAATGGACGGGCAAAGGGATAGCGGGCATAGAGCGAACGCGGGAATTTAATCTAGCTGTCACGTGTGCGACCCGTTACTAAATCTATGTGTAACGTCATTAAATCGGCGGGAAAACGCCGGCGTGCGTCCCAGCCGCGGCGTTTTGTTTTCCCCTTCCCCCCTGCCCTTTGTATTTCACTGTATTGTAACGCGTGACCCGCATCGGAAGCGCTAATTGTAATAATTTTCTGGCTCCCAGGCGTGTCGTAAAAGCGGCGAAAGGACACGGCACGTTCGAATTTCAACCGATGTACCGGCCCGTTCAAAATTATCCGAAAATTCAATGAATGCTGGATTCTGCGGCCGCGGGGCCGAGCGGTCGGTTTCGCTCGACGCACGTACTACGCGATCCAAAAAGATGGCTCCCGGAAGGCACGCGAGTCCGATTGGCTATTGGAAAGGCATATTTTCGTTGCCGAACCGCGGCGACATAGCCGACGAATGGTAATAATTGAAACAAAATTCGGATCTTATACGCAGCGTTCGAAAAGCATTCGAATTCCTTGAAAGTGGTGTGACTCCTCGAGTTGTTCTAATTAATTCTTCGACTTTCAGTTAATGACGAAAAATGTGAACCAATCAGGACGATGTCTTTCGCGTTCGGCCAATGGCAACGTCTCGCTCGCGACGCCTTCGCGTCGTTGATACTTTACTGAACGTACCTGACAAAGGAAACTCTATATACGCTTTGTTCCTAGACTGCGGACTGGGTCAAGCATAGTCTTTAATAGATACGTGGGTACGTAGAGGTCGCAGAAGCACGAAGCTAAGGTGTTAGTGGTAAGAGAATAGCCGTGTCTCAATTCTGAATGCTTGTTTATGAAAATTGCAAAGGTAATATATATTTTATTATTTGTTAATTTTATTTGATACGAATTTGGCGATTCTGTGAAAACGGTGATACGTTAGAAGTATCGAATACTGCATATTATAAATGCAAGCTTCCTTATTTTTCTAAAATATATTTAGCCATGGTGTATATCATAGTGGAAGAAGGGTCGAGTCTAAAGGAGAATATATATTTTATTATTTGTTAATTTTACTTGATACGAATTTGGCGATACGTTAGAAGTATCAAATACTGCATATTACAAATGCAAGCTTGCTTATTTTTCTAAAATATATTTAGCCATGGTGTATATCATAATGGAAGAAGGGCGAGTCTAAAGAAGATTTGACGCCCGTTTCACGGGAATTGATACCGGCGGAGAAAACTTTGAAATTACGGCAAAATTACCAAAGTTATTTTTAACGGTGAAAACTCCGGAAGTCCGGGCAACACTGCAGGGTAATTGGCTGCCCTATCCTAAATGGCGGACAAAGGTTTTTCAACTGAATGGATGAACCTGTTCGAAGCTACGACGGCAGTCCAGGGAATCGGCGATATCCCGTTACTGCGTCAGGTTGAGGTTATGCTCGTTTGAGGAGTTACGCTCTCGGGAAGGGAACTCGTACGGCGAACAGTTAACGCCACAGATACGGAACAGTCGTTACCTTCCGGAAGTGTCTTGGAGCTTACGGATCCGTGCGAATGCAGCGACCTAACCCGACAAAGCCTTGTCAGGATCGAAATTGGCGTCGGGACGATAATTCTCCCCTTGTTGCACACCGTGGCCCGTCTACGCGGCCGTTCACCGGTTCTCGAATTATTCTCACTTAGCAAACTAGTCTCGAGGTTGACTAAATTCTCGTCACGATGTCGAAGAACCAGGCAAGTTTTATCGTTCCTTGTAAACACCCCGTAGTCTCTCGCCGCGAGACTAATACATCTCTTTTACTCTTCTTTTTAGAAATTTCTACGACACAAAGAGCGAACTGTAAAATAGCTGCGTCCTCGTCAATTTTGATGCGGTTCGAACGTGTTATGAAATTCGACGTTTTAACTATTCCTTATAAATGTGCGATCAGGACTTCCCAGACCAAATGGAGGTTAGGAAATTGAGAAAGAGGGAGAACTCTTTTTCCCTGAGAACCTACATTTGGGGGTTTGCAAAATGCTCTATCAGAATGTAAATCATTCAATGAATTTTTCTCCATGTGTATAACTATCATAGATCTGCCAAATGCGTTTTTAAAATTTTTAGTACGTGGCTCAAATAAAAAATATTTAAAAGGTTCTTTCTTTATTGGTCATGTAATTCATACCAATTCTAATATTTACAAAATTCATTTTGCATATTCATTTATTAAATCAATGCAACTAATTGCTCGAGGAAAGTCAAGACGTTTGGTGCAATATTAAAAAAGTTATATGAAGTTTAAAGAGTGTCCGAATACTTTTGTGTGCCACTGTATGAAGAATACAAGAAGGTTAATAGACAACTATATGCCATACATTGAAAGTTTTCAATCGCTGCTTCATTAAGTAAATTAATTTGATTTTATTGAATGTTTAAGATCATCAGCTGGGCAGTTAACGTGTCAAAGGATGTAAGGATGTCTCCTTGATGCCTCCACCTATCAAATATCTATTAACATCGAATGACCATCTCCTCGATACTTTAAATACTTTTTAAGCCTGAAGTATTTTTCCTATCGCCACTAGCAGCCAAGTCATTCGGCTGGCCGGTTTTAAGCACCCTCTATAGTTGTGCTACTGGGATCGCATAAGTTCTAGGAGTAGTTTGGTTACTCGCTTCCAACGGCTTCTCTTCCGTTCGTAGACAAGGACGGTGCGAGCTGAAAAGTCCCGGTCACAGTGTTATCCGTACAATCTATATTTTTATTCGTTTTCATGCAACCCGTACCAATGTATGCACCCAACCTAGACCCAATGCACACAGTCTTGTTTTGTTTCAGAAATACTCGCTGAAAGGGATGCAATTAGATTTTTAGCGGACTCGCCTCACCGATTCGCAGTTGGTCGTAGTTAGGCAGGCGAATGGAGGGAAATGCGAATTTCTTGCTGGCTCGTATAAGCAACCGTGAAGGGGACTTTTAAGCTCGCAGCATCCTCGTCTATAAACAGAAGAGACGCTGATGGCGGCGACTAGCACCGACACTAACTTCTACGCGGTCACGGACGCACGGTATGAGGCAGTGTTTGCAAATACCTCGTAATCTCTGCGAATGCTTGCCACACAAGCATACGGACGTAGAAGCGCGTACAGGGAAAAAGTTCGGAGTTTTGAAAATCGAGGAGGACGCAACCTACGGTTTGACCTACGTTTATCTCAGAAAATTCGTGAGTTCGATTCAGTCTCGGCGATATTTAATGTTTAATTCAGCAGCGATAATTTCTGCAACAAAAGTTGCGTAGAACAGGGTGCATTAATATTCACAGGAGTTGTTCCGCTCCTCAAAGTACTCGAACGAACGGCGTTGTTCGAAGATTAAGCGTTTTGGAACAGTAGTCTCCTAAAATTTCGCTCTAAAAGCTTCGCATCGCGCACAGGTCCGTGGGCGCGGGTGTACGTGCGGCAATAAAGATCATTTTGAACAGCTCTTCCACGGCCGCAGTTTAAACTGCTCATGAGTTCCATTAGATGGTACAGTTTCGGCCAATAATTCTGGAACAGTCTGTACGCTGCCTAGCCGGCAGCAGCAGCAGCAGCACCAGGTATACAACCTGTGCCTGTTGTAAGGCTGTGCCGGAGAGTGGCTGCTCGGAGAACACGAGCATTACCGTTTTATGGAGATTGCCAATTCGCGCGCGCCCGGCCGGCGAAACTTCGAAATTATTTAATTAGAAATTCTTGTTGCTAGGAATTTTACACGCGACACCGCACCGTCGACATAAGTACGCCAACTAAATGTGTACTTTGCGTTAAGCGGTCACGGATTTGAATACTTCAAAATCTCCTACCGCGGCGCTTCGCTCTCTCGCCCTTCGGACGCCAAGAATTCGAAAACTCCGCCGTTGCCGCGGTTAAAAACTTCGCCGTTTCGACTGCGAACAAACACTTGCCAAGGATACCTCTTTCTTTTTTCTCTCTATGCCCGATGAACAATGAGACCAGCGAGCTCGTTGCGGGAATCCGCACGCCGACAGAAATTCGCCGACCATGCTTTTTAATTCCGGTTTCAAAGGGTTAGCGCATTCGAACGCCCCTACGAATTTTGGGATATCGTCTATGGCGGCTTTAACTTCTACGCTC
>JAQQRL010000113.1:0-13734 GCA_028453745.1 Agapostemon virescens | reverse complement strand
AAGGCAAAGTAGTAGGCGTCGTTCGAGCACACTTTGGCTGAAAAAAAGCGGGTTGAGTACCGCTAGCCCGGTAGCCCGAAAGTTTAATTAATGATGCCGGAGTCCTGGTTCATTCATGCCCCGAAGAATTCCGAGTGAACAGCTCGCGTCCCCGGCAAAAAGGAACAAAGTTTCGTGAGAGGGGCCCGGCGAGACGAGCAACGAGAGAGGTTCGAATAAAAATTGGGGCGCATTGTGGCCCCCGGTTTTTTCGGCGACCCGCTGCGCCCCCGGGGAAAATTTCATATCCTTCCCAACCTTCTTCGTCTTCTTCTTCTTCTTAGTCTTTTTCTTCCGACTGCTTCTCTTTTTACGTTAGACCGTCCCCTCGCTTCCCTGCCTTTCTTCCACCACGGCTCGAGCCGACAGGCTAATTCCAGAAGCTTGATTAGTTTTACCGTACAACAAGGCTTCGCGCCCGCGGCGCGCTACACGCTCTCATTTTCGTGCATAATGCAGAAGCAGCATGATTGACACGGGCGATACCGGTCGCCGTGGCGCACGCGAGAAACCGAATATCGATTTATTTCGGCAACGCGTGATTAGGCCATCCTATTTTTTTAGTTTTCTTCCCCGTTACTTCGATCGAGAACTCTTTTAATCTATATTGAGATTTCTACCGATTGCTATTATTTCGAAATTATTTTCTCGTATAAAGTTTTGGCAATCTGATCTTTCTATTAGGCGCACAAATAAGTCTCCGCCGTTTGAAATCGGACAACGCAACCAATAAGTTATGGCGACTAGTTTCAGATGTAATATGTCACATTTTTCAATGGTTCTTCATGAACAGTACGTTCTATGTTGTTCGTTTTATTAATTATGATTGACGATTTTATTCTAGACTCGTGGTAAAAATTGATTTTATATATTTATTAAAATAGAGGGAGGACAAATAAGTTTCCGGCGCTTGAAATTGGCCAGAGCAACCAGTAAATTATGGCAGCTGGTATCAGATGTAAGATGTCATATTTTTCAATGGTTTTTGATGAACTGTACGTTGCAGGTTGTTTGTTTTATTAATTATGATTGACGATTTTATTCTAGACTCGTGGTAAAAATTGATTTTATACATTTATTAAAATATTGGGAGGACAAATAAGTTTCCGCCGTTTGAAATCGGACAGCGCAACCAGACTTGTGGTAAAAATTGATTTTATATATTTATTGAAATAGTGGTTGAACAAATAAGTTTCCGCCGTTTGAAATCGAATATCGCAACCAGTAAGTTATGACGACTAGTATTAGATGTAGCTCCCATAAGTTTCACCAAAATTGGATTTTGGCATCTGAATATGTACCCGTGTTAGATTCGACCATAATAATTGTAAAAATCGTTTTCAATAATAGTTCGACGATTTTCAGTATCGCCTCAGAGTAGCCATAAAAGTGCTAAGGGTAAATTCGTTGGACGACCGGTTGCTAAAGTCACCGTCATTCCGTTCGGTGAAATGCGTTGGGAAAAGCATTTCTTGTATTCCGGTTTCAGGGTATATCAAAAGTGAAAAGTCAATCGAGACGCGCAGGAGCCTGATGGACGGTCGCGGTTTCTGCGTTTCCCCGGCCTAATGGAGGGGTCGAATGGAAGAGAAGCCGGGCGAAATTGATGGCCGCGCGAAGTCGCGTAGAAGTTGTCTTGATTTCAGTGGATTAAAGGGAATCGGGGAAACGAGCGGCGGTCGTCTCAGCGATGGGATTTCGTGGACATTGTCGACGCGGCGAAGAAGTCGCAATATTGCACGGTTTATTGCGGGTACGGTGGTAGAGGAGAGACTCGACGGCGGGTTACATAGGGGAGCATTAAGGCAGAGAACGCTAAGAGAGACGGGTTAGGCCGACCGGGCGTCCGAACGCGAAATTACTGATTTTGTACGCCCCGGGGCATTCATTCCTCTCTAATGTCTCGCTTCCTCGTCTGTTTACACTAGGCTTCTGCTGCTCCCGTCGCGGATGAAAGTGGACTAACGGACGGAAAAAAGGGAACGCGTATTACACACGTGTCTGCTGCTCTGCTCCCTGTCCGCTTCGCTCCGCCATGAAGAAAACCGTCTTATTTCCTTCTCTCTCTTATTTTCCAGGGAATGCAAAAAGACGCCGGACTGACTGCCTTATGTCATTTGCCGGCCTTGCACGGAAACTTTGTTCTAAACGCTCGCGACAAATCGTTTTCAACGAAATCCGTCGCCTATTCGCGTTATTATCCGTACCAAACAATTCGCGCGTCTGGCGGCTCGGCGATTGGGCCTTCGTGTTGAACACTAATCATTCAGGCATTGTATAAATCAATTATGAAATGTGGTACGGTTTGTACGAAATAATTCGTGGATTTTAATTATCGTATCGAGTTCATTGTTGCAGTTTATTCGTTCTCGAGGTTCACCAAGTGACACTTTATTGGGGATTCAAATCTCTCGATCGTATGGCAATCGTTTGTACAATTAATTATTGCATGTACAAAGTAATTCGTGGTTCTCGCGGTACACCAATTGTGCTTAACGTGTTAAGCAGAACTCTCAAAATCTAGGGTAGCGTTTCAGGGGACTTCAGGAAGCTACCTTTTATCAACCCCAATATTTCCCATTTTCGCCACTGATCGCCCCGAGATTTCAAAGTCGCGCCACGGCTGCAATTCGATTCCGATCGAGCTAAAATTTGGCATACACTCTGACCGCGCGTCTAGAAACGTGTAGCCAAAATTACAAAAGAATCGGAGACCTAAAGATTTTTCGCGATTTTAAGAAGGGGTATACCTTCAATATTTAGCGATTTTGTGGCAATATCTGGCAAATCTTTGAAGTCGTGCCCCGGCCAAACCATTAGAGCTATCGACATGAAACAAACGCGAAAATCTTCCTCAAACCTTCCTCTTTAAGAAGAGCCCCCAAAATTTGGGCTAGCATAACAGGGAAATCCAGGGGGCTTCGTTTTATCAACCCCAATTTTTCCCATTTTCGCGATTGATCGCCCCGACATTTCAAAGTCGCGCCACGGCTGCAATTCGATTCCGATCGACTTGAAAATTGTCATACACTCTGACCGCGCGTCTAGAAACATGTTCCCAAAATTACAAAAGAATCGGAGACCTAAAGATTTTTCGCGATTTTAAGAAGGGGGTTACCTTCAATAATTAGCGATTTTGTGACAATATTGGGGAAATCTTTGAAGTCGTGCCCCGGCCAAACTATTAGAGCTATCGACATGAATCCACCGACAAAATCTTCCCCAAACCTTCCTCTTGAACACGTTAAGCGCCACGCCGAATTTCTGTGCCGTTTCGTTCAAGCCACGGTTAGCCGTCAGACGGGCCTTGCCGGGCCGCTCGCCGATAGACGAATCAGAGTATAAACAGTCGGGTAACGTAACGCACGCCGCGATAGCAGAACGAAAAATCTGTCGCCGGTCCGTAGGAACCGACGAGGCCTGAACGGAAAGTCCAGCGCGGGTTCCTAGGGACCGGCGTGGCGCTTAACGTGTTAAACATCGTATCAATAATTTGTAAAATGAATTATTGCATGTACAAATTAATTCGAGGGTCTTGCAATTCACCAATGGTCACACATCGTATCAGTAATTTGTAAAATCTTTTGTTATCCCTAATTTTGGGATTGGGAAACATCCGAAAGGAGGTAAAAAACAGGATTTCCGACAGCGGTTTAGATGACAGTAGATGCGTTCTGTTCGTCTCAGGACCTACGCAGGGAGCAACAGGCGCCCCTTGTTCGGTGCTAGTGTAAACAAGAAATTCTATTACCCCTCGATCCCGATTTCGAATATTCCGGACGCGGGACTTTTTCGGTTCTCCATCGACTGCGGGGGTGGAAGAACGAGGGAGCCGAAATGGCTTCGCAGCTCTCGTGTTACAAACGATGCCGACACCCACCTGTGTCCGACGCCCTTTCCCTTTTCCCTTCTTCCTCGTCTACCTGCCGCCCTCTTCTTCGACACTCGAATTCCTTCTTCATTTCCCTTCCGTTTCTCTTTGCTGCGAAGCTGCACCAAACGTTGATTCGTAATCGTCGGTTTAAAAAATTTTGCACATGCAACATAGTATAATCAATATTTTCACCGATACCAGAATTAATTTATTCATTGTACCAAATTCAATGATCACTCAGAATATGCAAGTAGATTGAAGGATTACTCGATGCCACACAATTTATGTTTTAAATTTTTATTGCATTCAATAATTTATCTAGATTGTATGCAATTTTTATGGTTGCTAGTTTAGCAGTCAATGTATGAACAGACTGCGCATTTTATACACTCTCTATATTTTAAGAATTTAAAAGAATTTTAAATAAACTTTTGAATCGTTGAAACTATTACGAAAAGGAATAAACGTGTGCGTTACTCTTGTTCCCCCTAGTGGTCGCAGACAATTTTCATTTTGCATAAAAATCCAGTTACGACAATATCCCAATAATTTAAAAAATGTTGCTCCTTCGTTTTCGACTCCCTAAAATTGTTAAAGAAAGAAATGAATGCATGTGTTGCATCTGTTCTTCGTAGCGAATGCAATTTTTATTTTGTATTATTATTTTATATTTTTATTTTATTTTAACGTAAACAAGGCATCGAGTTCCTCCAAATTTTTCTGTACATGCAAATTAATAAGTATTAATTAAGCGAGGATAGACAGGCCTAACCCAGACCTAACCCAGGCCTGTTCATTTCCATTCTTCGCTTCGTATATTTGCCGTTTAAATTGATCTGCTGTCGCGTCTTCCTTTAAGAGAGACAATACTAATCAGGAGACAAGCTATTCAAAGAAAGTACTTCGCGTCCTCCTTTCGTCATCGTCTAATTAAAGGGGTGTGACAGAGAGACGGTCGGGACTCGGAAAAATTCCGGTGGCAGGTACGAGGATCGAGCGATCGCGTTAATCGAATCGATCCACGTCAGCTGAAATCGGAAACCCTCGGATCACGATCCCGGTCTAGTCACGTCGACGTGGCGAGCCAAGACTATTCCGGGATAATAGTCTCGGCCCGAAGTTAATCAACGGGACTCGTTTGCACGCAGCTGGGAGTCACTCCCAGCGGTTCTTGCACCTCTCCCAGAGGAGAGAGAGAGTCTCTTCTGTGTAATCAACGTGGAAAGCATGTTGCGTCCTGTAAGAACCAACTTGACAGAGGTCCGCAGCGTCCGACAAAACTCTGAACGCGATTGACGCTAAACTTAAGCGGTTCTTCTATTCTTCAATTCCTTCAAATTTACGCCTACCTTCGTTGAAAATGATTATACACATTCGGGAATTCAAGAACTAATAAATTAATAAATAAATTAATAATTTTGCTCGATTCGTGAACGAAGCACAGATAAATTCAATCGACATATGTTTATTTATAATATTTGCAAGTTTGGGATTATTTAGACATTTTATAACGTTTGTCATGGCATGTGTTTGATTTAAATAGTTTATTTCCTTATTTTGTACCGGAAGAGGCTTCTCAGTTTCGAGAGTTCTAAAATAATCGCAACAGGAGGCACAATTGGCCGCCATTTTTAGGTCCAGCGTTAACATCAAGACTATCGAGGATGAAAAGTGATCGACAGGTCTTCTTTTACAAGATTTGCAAGTGTAAAATTATCTATACATTCTGCTAGGTTTATTATAGTGTGGGTTTGCTTTAAACAATTTATTCCACTATTTTCTACTGCTAAAAATGTCTGACACCTATTGTTTTACAAGATTTGCAAGTTTAAAATTATTTAGACATTCTGCAACGTTTATTATAGTATAGAGTTGCTTTAAACAATTTATTCCACCATTTTCTACTCCTAAAAGTGTCTGACACGTGTTGATTTACAAGATTTGCAAGTCTCAAATTGTCTAAAAATTCTGCAATGTTTATTAGGACGTGTGTTTGCTTTAACACTTTGACAGCCAAACTAGAAGCCACAAAAATTATATGCAATTGAAATGAGACATTGAATATAATACAAATTTTTTAAATGAAATGAATAATGCACAGTACTCCTCCTACTTTGACTGCCAAACTAGAAGTCACAAAAATTATATACAATTGAAATGAGACATTGAATATAATACAAATTTTTTAAATGAAATGAATAATGCACAATACTCCTCTTACTTTGACTGCCAAACTAGAAGTCACAAAAATTATATGCAATTGAAATGAGACATTGAATATAATACAAATTTTTTAAATGAAATGAATAATGCACAATACTCCTCTTACTTTGACTGCCAAACTAGAAGTCACAAAAATTATATACAATCGAAATGAAACATTGAATATAATACAAATTTTTTAAATGAAATGAATAATGCACAGTACTCCTCCTACTTTGACTGCCAAACTAGAAGTCACAAAAATTATATGCAATGGAAATGAGACATTGAATATATTACAAATTTTTTAAATGAAATAAATAATGCACAGTACTCCTCTTACTTTTTTGCACCTTTGGGATCACCACCGACTTTGGTACAATGAATATATTAACGAGAAAATTCATTTCGAAACCGTACAAATAATTCCGTCACCCATATATGGGTGACATGGCAGGCAAAGTGTTAAACAATTTATTCGGTCACTTTCTATGACGGTCTTTCTAGTTTCGGCGATTCTAAAATAAAAATCGTAATGCCAAGCGAATTTGACAGCCATTGGGGTGTTCGCCGTTAATTCGCGAGTTTCGCGAAAAATGCGGAAGCTGGCCGCGCGGTTCTGTTCTTTCTGCTGATTGGCTGTTTTCCTTTTTCGTGGATTCGAACGATTCCGCGTGCAGCGCGCGGGCACCTGCGTGTGCATATGCATGCATCTGCGTGCACTCGCTCGCTGCGAGCTCAATGGGCCGTGTCGGCATGCATCAGTCGAGATGAAGCTACCGTGCACTGCGAGTGCACCGGAATGCAAGCGCGTGCCATCTGCATTCCGACCAGGAACGATCGAAGTTGCAGTCGCGGAGCGAAATCGCGAGGGAAACGCGAAGGATCGTTCGGAATCGATCTGGACGCGACAGGGGACACGATTTTTATCTGTCGGCACTTTCCAATAACTATGCTCGATGGATCGCTAATGCTGACTTGTCAGTGCATTCGCTGAGATTCTAAATAAATATTGCAGGGCTTCAGGGAAATTTCCAATTCCAGAGCGAGCAGGAGTGCTGTCTTCATTTTTATGTGGATTTTCTGGTGTTTATGTGATTTTTAGGTATTTCTCCCCTTCTTAGGAGAAAATTATGCGGATTTATTTATTCGATTTGAATTTTGGAAATTTATGGCGACGAGAGTTGTGCCTTAATTATTTGCCCCTTTCTTAAAACTAGATTTTTTCGGAGAAAATATTGTGTATTTATTTGTTGAACTTTTTGGGAGTTTGCAATAACGAAACTTGTGGATTAATTATTGGTACCTTTCTTAAAACTAGAGTTATTCGAAGAAAATATTGTGTATTTATTTGTTGAATTTTATTTTGGGAGTTTGCAATGACGAAACGTGTGGATTAATTATTGGTACCTTTGTTAGAACAAGATTTGTTCGAAGAAAATATTTTGTATTTATTTGTTGAATTTTATTTTGGGAGTTTACACTAACGAAACTTATGAATTAATTATTTGTGCCTTTCTTAAAACTAGAGTTATTCGAAGAAAATATTGTGTATTTATTTATTGAACTGTATTTTGGGAGTTAGCAATGACGAAACTTGTGAATTAATAATTGAGACCTTTCTTAAAACTAGAGTTGTTCAAAGAAAATATTGTGTGTGTATTTGTCGAATTTTATTTTGAGAGTTAGTCTCTTTAAAGAGAAGAAGTTTGACTCTTTTAGTCAGGTTTTCGTGTTTTTTTAAATGAATTGAAACAAATGCGTTTCGTAGACATTCGTTTTATCCTACCTGTCGCGAGGAGACACGTAATGAATGGATAAAATATGTTATTTGATGATAAGATTCGAGAAGTGTCTAGATTTATAAAACTGGATCTAATGGTCCAAGAAGGGAGAACTAAAAAGAGCGGAAACAAATTGGAAAAATGACAGGAATGCGGTCTGTACTGCCAACTCACTATTGCAGTGTAGTATCTAGTTATTCCCGTCCATGAATTATTCTGTCAACATTGAATAACATACGCGCAAGGATAGATATGTGAGAATCGATGCGAATAAAGAGCGAGTGATAATGTTAATTAAGATAACGTGATTGAGCGTGGACAGACTAATTGGCTGACTGACAGATGGCTGAAAAGAAGTATAAAAATACGAGAATAGGTAAAAGACAAGCAAACCAATGCGGATAAACGGTGCTGGTTAAACGGATTATCAGAGAACATGAAATAGTTAAATGGAATTGTTTATTTCAATTATTGCTCGTTCTATAAAATGCAATACCTGTCAAAGCAAGCATTCTTAGACTTCTTTGTAATATTCTAACATTGATTACAGGTTCCAATTTGTGTATTTTAATTTTGCAAAGCGTTTGTTTCAAATAGAATCATCTATTTAAACTCCTATTAATTTTGCAAAATGCAATTTCAGCCAAAGAAAGGAGTTCCCACACTTCTCAGTAAAACAAACACATCTTCTAACAATCACTGCAAGTTCCAGTCTAAGTTCCAAGTCTATTTTAATTTTGCAAAGCGTTTGCTTCAAATAGAATTATTTATTTAAACTCCTAATAATTCTATAAAATCCAATATCAGTTACAACAAGCATTCCTGCACTCTCTGTAATCTTCTAACATTGATTACAATTTCCAACTTGTGTATTTTAATTTTGCAAGGCGTCCCCTTTAAACAGAATCATCTATTTAAACTCCTATTAATTTTGCAAAATGCAATATCAGCCAAAGAAAGGAGTTCCCACACTTCTTAGTAAAACAAACACATGTTCTAACATTGATTGCAATTTCCAACCTGTCTATTTTAATTTTTCAAAGCGTTCGCTTCAAATAGAATCATTTATTTAAATTCTTACGAATTTTGCAAAATGCAATATCAGCCACAGAAAGGAGTTCCCACACTTCTGAGTAAAACAAACACATCTTCTAACAATCACTGCAAGTTCCAGTCTAAGTTCCAAGTCTATTTTAATTTTGCAAAGGATTTGCTTCAAATAGTCTATTTTAATTTTTCAAAGCGTCCTCTTCAAATAGAATCATTTATTTAAACTCTTACTAATTTTAAAAAATGCAGCGTCAGTTAAAATAAGCTGTCCTGCATTCTCTGTAATCTTCTAACATTGACTACAAGTTCCAATCTGTCTATTTTAATTTTTCAAAGCGTCCTCTTCAAATAGAATCATCTATTTAAACTTCTACTAATTTCATAAAATTCAATATCACTTGAAACAAGCATTTCTAAACTTCTTTGTAATCTTTTAACATTGATTACAAGTTCCAACCTGTCTATTTTAATTTTTCAAAGCGTCCTCTTCAAATAGAATCATCTATTTAAACTTCTACTAATTTTATAAAATGCAATATCAGTTGAAACAAGCATTCCTAAACTTTTTTGTAATTTTCTAACATCGATTACAATTTCCAATTTGTATTTCCAATTTGTATCATCCAAAGAAAAGAGTTCCTGCACTTCTCTGTACATCGATAAGTTTTTCTAACGTCACTTACAAGTTTCAGCTACACTATTTTAAATTGGGGTGCCTCGAGAAACTTGCAAATTACACAAAAATTGCTTTGATCGTGTACCCTACCGCGGAACGGAATAAAAATCGCTCCTGGTCGTTGTCCTTTGAATTAGTCAACTTCTCGCAGAAAGTAGACAAAGTGGAACTAGTAACGGATATCGACACGATTCCCACGACTCCTGCAATCCCATAAAAAAGTCGTCTCGTCGACGTTCGAGGACAGTTCTCCCAGTTGTGCCGACGAAGCTGGGTCCGTGCCCGTTGATTTACAGTTTCTGCTTCGCCGAATCGTCGATCGGACGATCCTAGGATCGATAGATCGTCCGGGTATTCGCAAGCTTTTTCGTCACGGTCGCCTACCCTCGCCACAGTTTCATACAAAAATGTAATTTCGTTGGTGTTCCGGCGTGAGAATGTCTAACGAATGAGACAACGATGCTTTTTACCCGGTGGCATACTTTATTTCGTTTGCATCATCGCCAACTTCTTTTTACTCTCCATCCTTATGCAAATTCTTTATTTTACCAATCATTTTGCGAGTCACAGAATGTGGGAAAAATTTCGCCGCGAGAATTTCCGAGGACGGAGCTTTTTATTTTGTTGCGGTTGCTCGTTTCGATTGCTTCACGATTGTCGCGAGCTGTTCGAACTCACAGAGAAATTCATTGCCTTATTATCTGTGTGCTTTATTTACAGGTCCTTTTATTTACCCACCACTATATAAAATTCGGATGGAAAGAAAAATTCCTTCAGAATCTGGAAAGAATTTCCTAGGAACGAGCTTTTCATTTTGTTACGGCTGCTCGTTTCGATTGCTCGTTTCGGTTGCTCGTTTCGATTTCGCGAGCTGTTCGAACTCAAAGTGGAATTTATTCATAAATTATCTATGTGGTTTATTTATAGTTTCCTTTATATACCGACCACTGTATAAAATTCGGATTAAAAGAAATGTTCCTTCAGAATCTGGAAAGAATTTTCGGCTGCTCGTTTCGATTGCTCATTTCGATTGCTTTGCGATTTCGCGACCTATTCGAACTCAAAGAGAAATTTATTGATAAATTACCTATATGGTTTATTTATAGTTTGAAAGAGAAATTTCTTAAACAACTAATTGTTGTAAAATCGCGCGACTCTTCGCGTTTTCGAAACGTCCCGAATATCCGTACAGTGTATGCATAAATCTGTAGAAAGATTAATCGTCCGTTCTGTTAGAATTTGTTCGAGTGCACCTGTCGAGGGCACGACGAAGAGCAAAAGGGACAAAACGAGCGAAGATTGAAATTTTTAATTTATTTCGAGGAGATCGAACGAGGAGTCGGTGTCAGCGTCCGAGGATCGAGTTTCCCCGAATTAAGGCTGATCAAACGAAATCAAGCGCCCACGTGGCTTCGTCATACTCGTGACAAAGTAGAATTTTCAATTGCAGGATACGCCCGGTTGTACGAACCGCGGCTAATCCTATAAATCGAGCGTGGAGAGACCGGCCCCGCGAGGGTGTCGAAGAAGCGACCTCGGTAGAAAAATTAATCATCCACCGAGTTAATTGGCGCGCATGATTAAGCTGCCGCTGGCCAACCTGATTTTCCTGTGCCGATCCTGATCCCTGCGCTGACGCTTCCCCTTGTTAGAACTTTGCCGCTTCTGCGCACGGTGCTGCCGATCAACTCAATTTTCACTTGCCTGAAATCTTCGTGAACGCGGTCGCATCTTCATAAACGCGCTTGTATCATCTTAAACTCGTTCGTGTCTTCGTAAACACGTTCATGTCCTCGTAAACGCGCTCACAACTTTGCAAACGCGGTCACATCTTTATAAATGCCCTCACATTTTCGTAAACGCGCTCGCATCTGCTTGAACTCGCTCGGATCTTCTTAAACTCGTTCGTATCTTCTTAAACTCGTTCGTATCTTCATAAACACGCTTGCATCCTCGTAAACGCAGTCGTCGTATCTTCACAAACGCACTCGCAGCTTCGTAAACGCACTGACATCTTTATAAACTCAGCCTCATTTTTGTAAAAGCGCTCACACTTTCGCAAACGCATTCGCAACTTTATTAACGCATTCATAGCTTTGCAAACGCGTTCACAATTTTGCAAACGCGGTCACATCTTTATAAATGCGCTCATATTTTCGTAAACGAATTCACAGTTTTTTAAACGCACTCACTTTATAATAAACGCACTCAGGTCATAATAAACGTATTCACAACTTTAGGAACCCAGTCGCATCTTCGTAAACACACTCACAAGTTTGCAAACGCATTCGCAACTGTGCAAACGCATTCACAGCTTTGCAAATGCAGTCACATCCTCGTAAATGCATTCGCAACTTTATAAACGCATTCACAGCTTTATTAATGCAGTCACATCTTCATAAACGCATTCACAACTTTGCAAACGCAGTCACATCTTTATAAATGCGCTCGCATTTTCGTAAACGCGCTCACACTTTTACAAACGCAGTCACAACTTCGTAAACGTATTCACAACTTTATAAACGCATTCACAACTTTATAAACATATTCACAATTTTATGAACACAGCCACATCTTCATAAACGCATTCACAGCTTTGCAAACGCGGTCACATTCAAGTTTTCAAGAATTCAAAGTTTTTTATACGCATTCACTTCATAATAAACGCACTCACATCATAATAAGCGCAGTCACAACTTTATAAACGCAGTCACAACTTCGTAAACGTATTCACAAGTTTGCAAACGCATTCACAACTTTGCGAACGCAGTCACATCCTCGTAAATGCATTCACAACTTTATAAACGCAGTTACATCTTTATGGACACAGTCGCATCTTCATAAACGCATTCGCAGCTATGCAAACGCATTCTTATCTTCGTAAATGCACTCACAACATTATGAACGCACCCACATCATAATAAACCCAATCGCAACTTTACAAACGCACTCGCGTCACAATAAACGCACTTGTATCATAATAATCATACGAAAAACCACCGAAATCATAATATCGCGCAGTGTTTTATCAGCTGCAACGAAATGCACACGACCTAAGCAAAACTATAGATCGAACCAATGGAAGTAAACGATCGTCAGCAAACACGATTTCGAAGATTGTTCAATCACTCCGCGCGGCTTCTCACGATTCGTTAATTACCCGGTCTGGCAACCGACGAGCGAAGTTGGAGGTTCTTTTACGTTGAAGTTTCGCCACGAAACTTCGCCGGTTTTTAGCGAAAGTGAAAACGCGGGGTTCGGGGTGTCCAGGGAAAAAAAGGCATCGATCGGTCGCAGTGCCGCGACGAAGGAATCGAGAAACTATCGAGTTCCCGAGTCCCTCGCTTTCGAATTCAAATGTTCCGTGCGCCCGCGAAGTACCGCGAGTTATGCAATTTTACTCCGGCGGTTTGATAACTCTGTTTTACGTTTTTCTTTTTTTTTTTATTCCTTTTCTTTGAGTTCTGTTTTTTTTTTCCAACGAGGATTATTGGCCCCGTCGCACGGAATCGTTTGCGTGCCGCGAAATTTCCCGATGCAAATGGCTTGTAACTGACCCACCGCAGTGTCGGACCAATTTAAGGGATCATTTCCCGGCCCGGCCATACTTCACATCAGAGCGTTGCGACGTGGAGAGCGAGAGCCTCGTGATGAATTAGGGGACCACACACGCTACACACGATGCACCGCGCTCTGCACCATGCACAAGCGCATCATCCGCTCTGCAATTTCTGATCGGATGATCTCGATTCCCTTTCGCGATACCATTCGATTTGTACCTGTTAACGATACATTCTGCCGAGCATCGATGTCCGATGCTGTCGGGTGTATTGCAAAATTACGAGATTTTTTTTATTTTGGTTTTCTACGATTTTTTATTGCAGTGTTCGATCGATTGAACAGGTCTGTTGAAGGGATTTATATGCAGGCAATTTTGTAACCTTCATAATTGTTTAAACATTTTAATTGGATAGAGTGTGCTGTCTTGCAAAAATGACAAGAATTAATTTATTTGGTTTTGTGCAATTTTTATTGCTATATGTGATTGAATAAAGAAGCCTGTGAAATGGATTTCCATTGAGGCTGTTTTATAATTTCGATAATTATCT
>JAQQRL010000112.1:0-15965 GCA_028453745.1 Agapostemon virescens | reverse complement strand
TCTTAACTATAATATTAATTTATTAAAAATATATTTTAAAATTGATTATTTTTATGATATTAAAATTTGAATTATTCTTTTTAATTATAATTAAAATTATAATTTTATCAAACAAAATTGTTTTTTTAAATTTTAAAGTTAAAATCTTGCAAAAACCTACACATATTAAGGTTTTAACATCATCAAACAAAATTGTTTTTTTAAATTTTAAAGTTAAAATCTTGCAAAAACCTACACATATTAAGGTTTTAACATCATCAAACAAAATTGCTTTTTTAAATTTTAAAGTTAATTTTTTTATAATAAAAAATATAATTACTTATTGACAACGAAAATACCTTTTGATATTATTGAAATATAGAAATTTGGAAGGAAGTTTAAAAATGAATTTTAAAAATCTTGAACATATGCAAAATAAACCAGATTACATACAAACCCTATATGTTAATCAAGAAAATTCTAATGCTATGTTACTAATGAAAGATAAAAAACCTTTAAACCCTAGATTAGATTTCAACAATTTATGGAGCTTAATTACTTTTCGTGATGTTAAAATTGATGATAACAATATTAATGTTAAGAATGATTTTATTTTAACTGCTGATATTTTTTTTAATGAAAACATTTCAAAACATTTTAAAGAATTGAATGTAATGTATGGTAGTGGCAATGAATTTTTTAAACAGATAGAAACTTATTGTAATAACATTGGCTATTTATTTAAGCCCATTAGTTTTAATAATGAAAACAATGAACTTATCGTTGATACTAGCAATGTTATCGGCTTTGCTTATCTATCTCAAAATGATGCTAGAGAATTTGTAAATACTACTCAGCTAAGCCCTGATATGAAACGAAAAATTAACAATAAGCTAAACAATGAAATTAAAACATATAATCAGTATATGAATAACAATGTAAATAAAATCATTATTTATAATACTGACACAAATAAGATAATTGTTAGCGTAGGGAGTATTTTTACTAAAAATAAAATTAAAATTGCAAACTTAGTAAGTGATTTTATTAATGATGATTTAAACATTTCAATAGAGACATTTTTAGAAAAATAATTTTTAAACAAAAATATAATTATCTATTGACAAACAATATTAAACAATGTAATATGATATTTGTAATAAAGAAAAGGAGATATAATTATGAATAATGAATTAAATGTAAAGAGAACAGATTTAACTATTGACCCATTGGAAACTATTGAAAATGTAAATGGTTTAATGAATGCAATTTTTACTATTGAGTTTAATAGCGATATTGATGTAAATGATATCCAAGTTGATACTAAAAGAGATATATTAAATGATGATGACGTACACGAAATTAAACGTGGAACTTTGAAGTCAAATATATCTCTTGAAGAGCTAGAACCTTATGGACTAGATGTTAATAATTATACCGAAGATGATTTTGATGATAGTTTAAATGATTATGTTGTTGACGCATTTTCAGACGGTGCATTACAAATTAAACGTTTTAATATGGACGATACTTTGTATCAATACTTATTAGATTGGTATGGACGTGGTGAAATTGGCGTGAATAATGCTATTAAACTCATGAAAAGCAAAATTAGAGGGTATTATGAACATGATGTTTCATTCTCAAACTACATTTATTATGTAACTGGTGTTGGTTATGATACAATCTCATCTGATTTGCTTGGTTTTGATTGTGATGGAAAAGCTAGAGATTATTTCTTAAATAAATTCGTATATGGCGAAAGGAATGCAGATTTTGAACAAAAGCGTTTATCTATGGTTAAAACTTTTGAAAAAAATCTAAATAAACAATAATAGGCAATATAATATGAAAATTTTAGAAATGATATTATCATCTTTTGGAGCTGTCGTAAGCAGCATAACTATTATAAGTTTAATTGGTATATATGCTTTCTTATGTTATGTAGCTTATCAAATGTTAAATAATTATATAAATATGTCATTAGTTATTATAGTATCTTCGATAATATTTTTACTTATTTTAATTAGGTTTATTATATTCTTAGAACAAAATTATAAATAATTTAACATTAAATGTAAAAATCTATTGACAAATTATATTAAAGGATATATTATAAATAATGTAATAAAGAAAAGAGAGGTATTTTAATTATGGAAGATGCAGAATTATTTAATAAATTCATTCAAACTGATTTATTAGATGATAATGTTAAACTTAATACAATTATTGATAATACACAATCAGAAACAACAAAATCGCAATATATTATCTTTAATGACAATAAAGGGAATGTTTATGACTTAGCGTTAAGCGACCATAAAACACCAAGACATGACCAAGACTTAGAAGATACTTTCGATGATATGGAACTAGATTGGCTTGATTATCAAGAACAATTTAATGATTTTTTAGATATTTATGATGATTTAGATTGTTACTATATTAAAAAAGTACAAAAATATGACACTTCTCTTTTTAAAGAAGACGTTAAATATTATTCAATTTATCAAGCATTTATCTCTGATTGTGTTATTGTAAAGGACTTTAAATTTATTTATGATAATCAAGTCTTAAAAGTTGATTATCTGAATGAAAATAACACTAAACAAGAGACTAAATATTATGTTGAATTTAACCCACTTACTACAGAAAAATCTGATATTGCTTTAATAAAAACTTTAGTTGAGCAAACTGATTATAACATACATGAATGTAGAAGGTTATTTTTCAAAACCCCAGTTTTTGATATTATGACTAGAAAAGATTTAATTGAAAAAATTAACAATGGAGATTTATCTCTTCCAATGTCAGATGTTAAAATATACTCTTTAAAAAAGATTATGACAAAATATTTTAATAATAGCCTTATTGCACTGAATGAAGACGAAACATATTATTATACTAATTTTGATAACACAGAATACATTATAGGCTTTTCAATTTTTTTACTAAATGAAAGGGTACAATAATGAAATTTGAAACAAACACAAATATTATAACTAATAACAATTATTATTTAATGCTAAAATTTTTAGCTGATAAAAAGCCTGAAAAATATTTTAATTTAGAAGACTTAGAAGATTTTTCAAGAAGTGTAGATAAATACTTCGATATAAAAGACTTTTTAAAGTTTAATGAATTTTTAACAATTTTTGATATTATAAGTATGAAAAATAATGAAAAAAATAGATTACAAAGAAATAATACATTAGACAATAAATTAAAGAAGTATTTAGACGCTAAAGATAATTTTGTAACAGCTTTATACAATGGAGATATGAATTATCTATATAATGGCAATTATACCTTATCTGAGTTTAATATTATTGATAACAAGACCATGTTTAAAGCAATTCAAGACTACTTCATGATAAAATAAAAGGTACTTTTTATTTTATTTATACATACAAAAATATAATTATCTATTGACAAATCATATAAAAAGATATAATATAATAGATGTAATAAAGGAGATAGATATAAATGAGTAAATTATATAACTTAGAAGATGTTAGTACGGTAGACTTAAAACATATGAGAGAAAGGTGTCCTAATTTAGATATTGAGGCTTTTGTTAATGCTTGTAATAAGCTAATTAAACAAACCAAAACACCTGAGTTAGCAACTCTTGAAACGTTAACTATAGAACGTTTAAACCCTAATAAAACTAAAGTTGTTAACATTAATGAAATTACTAAAGAATATAATGTTTTAGCTAGTAAAGCAAAGATTTTAACAACTAAAGAAATGAAATCACTTATTTTTCATAAATTTTATTTAGCAGGTGTTTTAGACCTTGACGATATGATTAATGTAGTTAGAAAAAATTTGATTACTGATTTAATGAATGCTTATATTTGCTGGAGAGAAAAAGATTATTTAAAAGTTTTAATTCATCATTACCAACCAGATAATCTATTTGTTTATAACCTTTTTACAAGAGATTATGATAAACAAAATGAACATAGTGGTTTTCAAAGTCTTTTTAATAAAGACCATTATAGACCTATGTTGTACCGTGATTTAGTTAGGAGTGTACTACCTGACTACACCGACTATACAGCAGAAACTATATATAATGAGGAGAATAACGATGCGTAAAAGTTTAGTAAAAGAGTTAACAGATGCTGGTTTTAAGCAACATATTCTTCAAAATGCTTCTAAACATTTAATTGAAGAATATGGAGAAAATGAAATATTTCTTTTAACACCCTTAGTTAAAAAGTATAATGAACTAAGTAGTCAAAAGATTAGTAAAGAAATTATTAAAAAATATGTTGCTAGTCAACTTATATATTTCTATGGTTATGTTTTTGATTATGACATTACTGAAGATTTAGTTGCTCCAATAGATGACGGATTAGATAAATATTCTCAACAAGACGCTGCAAACATTGTAGATTTATATATTGAGTTTGAGAAAAAATGTACTCCCGATATGTTCTTCTTCTCTTATCGAGATGGAGGTTTTGAGACTTGTAGTTATAAAATAGTTGACAAGGCTTTTGTTACTGCTCCATTCTTACCTTAATGATACTAATAACTTAAAACTAGGAGGATAAATAACGTGCAAAATATAGACTGGTTACAACATTTAGAAAGTTATGGTTTAATACCTATAAACCTAATTCTTAATGAAGATAATTTCAATTATTTACAAGATATGAGAGATAATAGTACAAATACAAGGTTTGCAATGGGAACTGATTGGAATAACTTTAATAAAGTTAAAACTGATATTAAAAAGTACATTAATTTAGATAACAAGGTTATCTGCTACTCTTTAGGTTTCATGCCTTACGCAATTTTCAATAAAGAAAATGGTAGTATTGTAGAAATTCCTAGTGGTTATCCTGATGACATGTGGAATGAACTTTTAAAGAGTTTAAAAAACTCTTTTAAACATCAGAACTTTATGAAAATTGAAGATATTACTAACAAGACATCTTTTAACAATAAAGAACTAAACGATTTAAAAGATGATATCGAAACAATTATCATGCTTACTGAAACGAGATTAAAAGAGTTTATTTTAGAAACATGGTACACAATTTTAGATACAAATAAAGAAAATTTTACTTCCAGTCAATATAAAGCTTTAATAAGACATTTATATATTTTTACTAGAAAGTATTTAGAATACCCTAGTGAAAAATTTAACACTAAATTTATTAAAGTGCTTTCTAAATATCAATTTAACAATGTTTTTGAAAATGATAATATAGAAAATTATTTACAACCTAACAAACAAATGACTTTATATAGAGGTGTAACAGCTAATAGAAGTCTATTCACTCGAAACCCTTTGTCATGGACTGATAGTTTTAATACTGCTAAGTTTTTTGCAAATAGATTTAATAAAAATAGTAAAAACAATGGTAAAGTATACAAGTTAATTATTAATACTGATAATGTTTTATGCTATTATAATGACGATAGCGAACCAGAATATATTTTAAACCCTAAATATGTAAAGAAAATGTACAAAAATAATAATATTAATAATATATAAATGTAATTATCTATTGACAAACTATAAACAATGATGTAACATGATATATGTAATAAAGAAAAGGGAGCTTAATTATGAAAGATAATTTACTAAATTATAGCTACATGAAAAAAGTTTTAAAACAATTTAAAGGCAATGAAGATGTAAAAGAAAATGATATTATAAACGCTTATAATAATGAGGCTGGTACTTCTCTTGCAAGTTATGATTTTAATACACCTTTTGAAGACTTATTAAATATTGCTACTTATTATAACCATGAAATTTATTTAAGAAATAAAGTATATAACGAGCTATGTGATGAAAACTTTACTGGTGCTAAACAGTTAATAAAAATTTTAGAAAATTATTGCAATCATAAAGATTTTAAATATTATAAACCTGATAATGAAAGTAATACACCACTAACATATAATGATTTATTAGAAAAGATTAAAGAGAAATATGGATAAATATATTTCTTTATATAAAAATGTAATTATCTATTGACAAATAATAACAAAAGATATATTATAGATAATGTAATAAAGGAAGAGGAGATATTAAATTATGAATGAAGATATTTTAAAAAAGGTAGTATCCAATTTTAATGAAAATGAAAATGTTAGTGTTGAAAATTTAGTATCAGAATATAATCAATATTCTGATGAAATGATTACTAATGAAGATTTTATAGATTATATGAACGATTTTGATTATTCAACTGGTACTGATTTTTATTCAGAAACCGAAGACTTTATTTTAGAACTTGTAGAACGTGATAATTTAGCAAGTGCAAAAAGTGGAATTGAAATATTACTAGATGGAGACTATTTGGAAGACAATTTATTTATGAATTGGGACGGCTTTTCTAGTGATGTATCAATCTTAGATTATGGATATTTACATTATCTAATTAAATAGAATAGAACAATAGTTTTAATAAAGAAAGAGGAGATATTAAAATGACAAATAAAGAAATTTTAGAAAATATCATGAGAAATATAAAAACATTACCAAACAACGAAAAAATGGAATATTTAAAACTTGATAAATTAACAAATTTATACAATAAAAACAATAAACATCAATTAACAAAAGATGGTATTTTTAGTTTATTATGTGAACTTCAATTAAACAACTTTGAAATGCAAAAAGATATTTTAACAAGTGCTATTAGTGATTTAAATATGGATATTGAAGATGATACTCCACAAGAGAGAAAATTATATAGTAGTGAAATTGACGAAAGAGAAGATACACAAATGAAATTAAAGCAATTAAATGATTTTGGTAAAGATTGTGATTATTTATTTTCTAATGTTGATATTGGCGAACAATACTTTAATATTCCATTAAGTTATTGTGATTTATTCATTAGTATAAAAAAATATATAGATTATGGCACTAAAGCACTATATAACTAAACAAATAATAGTTTTAATTAAAAAGGAGTTTTAAGAATGTTAGTTTTAGATAAAAATTTATTAATTGAAATATGTAAAGAAGAAATTTTAAAAGGTAATAGCGAAGTTATAAAGAACGATTTATATAAGAAATATAACAGTAAAGTTTTTGATAAAAGTAGTTTAGACAGATTTTTATTTATGGTTGATGATTTACCTAACATGGTAGACCAGCATAAAAGTGAAACATATTTTTATATTTTTACTGGTGGTGGTATTGATAAGCTAACTTATAAAAGTTTATTAAATTTATTGCTAAAGACTAAATAAATGAACGATTTTATATATTAAAAAAGGGTTGATATTATATGAATAATATAGATAATAATATTTTCTATTTATATTCAGATGGTGGAGCTAGGAACAATAATGATAAGTCAAAAATTAATTTGTCTGCTTGGGCTTTTCTAGTTAAAAATAAAGGTAAAAATAAATTTAGTTCGGGTGCTTGCTTAGGTGCTACCAATAATCAAATGGAGTTAAAAGGACTTATTGAGGGCTTGAAATTTTTATTGAAAAGTAGATTAAATGATAAAAAAATTATTGTAACTTTAGACTCAAAGTATATTTTATATTCTATCAACCATAAGTGGTTAACTCACTGGAAAAGAAAAGACTGGATAAAAAATAATGGCGAACCAGTCAGAAATAAAGAGTACATGATAATTTTATACAACCTATTAAAACATTTCTATAAAATTGAGTTTAAATGGACGAAAGGACACCGAAAAAATAAGGGCAATGTTTTCGTTGATAAGTTAGTAAATAAAAGAATGGACAATATATTAAAAGGAGATTATCAAAAATGACAAAAGAACAACTACAAAATAAGGTTTTACAAGTTGCGGAAAACAATTCAAATGCAAGTACATTATTATTGGAAAGTGGAATTGAAACAAAAGAACAAACAATTTTAATGCTTAACGATATGCTTGAAGATGGAGCAACAACTGGTTTTGGAAATGGAAAAATCGAAGATGTAGAAAACACACTAGCAAAAGTAAGAAACTTAGATTGTGATAGCAACGATTTAATTTCTATTGATGATATTGATAACCCTTATATCTTAGATATTGAGGAAATAAAAGATTTATTAAATGAACTAAAAGAACAACCTAGATAGGAGATTTAAACAATGGAATATCCAACAAATGAAAACTTAAAAAAAGAATACTTAGAACTAAGTAAAAAAATTAGTAATTTACGAAATGTAACCTCTCAAAATAATGATATATTTTTTCAAAATGATTTAATCAGTAAAAAGAATGGTATATCTCTTTTAATTTATGAGTTACAAGATAGTGAAGGCTTTGTTTCGTGTTTTCATGATGATGTTAATACCATAGATACTGTTAAACTGTCTAAACAATTAGTAACTTTATTAAATTTACCAGTTGATGATGATAGTTTGGTTTGTTTACCTAAAATTCAGGTTGATTTACAATTACCTCACTTAATAGACTTAGATAACTTAAAACAAATTTATAAAGACATGGATAAATTAAATACAATAAAAAATTAATAAAGGAGCTTTAAAAATGAAACAAATATTATTAAAAATTTGTAAAGACAATTTAAACAATGGTGCTATTGATTTTGATTTTTTATTAGATAAATGTAATCAATTAAGTAAAAATGAAATAACTACACAAAATTTAGCTGATATTTTATATAGTCTAAATTATGAAGATAGTTCTCTTTACAAAGAGAGGACTGTAAAAGATTTATTAAATTGTATAGATTTAAAAGATTATGAGGGAGCTAAGAGATTAGTAGACGATATTGAGGACGCAGATGAAGTTGATTATTACAATGATAATGGCGAAATTGCTACTTATGAAGATTTATTAAACGAATTACAAATAAATGAATAGTTTTATATAAAAGGAGCTTTAAAAATGAGATTTAACAAAGATAAATTTATTGAGTATAGTAAAAGATGTGCGAATAGAATGATATTAAACAATGTTAGCTGCATAGAAGATTGTAATTATATGGATACTAATTTTAATATTTATGGTAATAATATTCCAACACAAAACATTTATAACTCATTCAATAAATGTATGCAAAAGTTTATGCAAATCAATGATTATGAATGTTTAGATTTTGTTGCTGTAGATTATGAAGATGGTAAAGAAGTAATATCCTTAACTTTTTGTAAAAATTCATTCCCTAAAAATATTGAAGACCTTCAACAAGATACTTTTAAGTTGAAAGAATGTTTAGAATATATCTAAGAAATAATTTTTATATAAAAAAATATAATTATCTATTGACAAATGATACTGAATGATATAATATAAATAATGTAATAAAGAAAGGAAGTTATAAAACATGACTGAAACTACAGATAGATTTAATTTAATTAGCAAAGCTGCAAAAAGCTTTAATGGAATAGAAGACGCAGACATAACAAAATTAATAGGTCGCATTATTAAGAAAGATAACAAACAATTATTTAATAATGATAAAAACTACATTAAAGATTTTTTAATTGACGTAAATTTATTATTTAATGATGGAGTAATTAACACCATTGATAGCACTATTGATGATTTAATAGATGATAATGAAGATGATGAATATATTTCTAATATGCAATGCAAAGAGGACGATGTAGAGGATAATAGAATTTATTCTAGGTATGATGTTATTGAATATCTTGACGATACTTTAAACTGCTTAACCTATAATGATATTATTGATTTTATAGAATTGTGATTACTTAAAAAGATTGGTTTAAAGATTGAATAGGAGACGAAGTGAAATGAGCACTGATTTAAAAATTTTCTTAAATGCTTTAAAAACAAAAGATATATATTCCAAAGCAAACTTTTATGAGCTTGAAAAAATATATAAACAACTGGGTGGAAAAGAAGATTTAGATATCTTACTAGATAAATATTATAATGTTGAAACTTTTGAATATTGTATTAGTGATATATTATTTGCAATTAGTTTAGAAAAAAATCAACAAAAAATAAATGAATTAAACGATATTGTTGAATATATTAAAGAAAACAGAAATTTATATGAACTCACGGAACTTGGTTGCTATTATGATGAGAGCCTTACTATTGATTATTTATTAAACAATTATAAAAAATGTAATTACTTATTGACAAAGAACCATAAATAATATAATATAAATAATGTAATAAAAAACAAAGAGGTATTTTAATTATGGAAGATAAAAACGTTTTATCACAATTACATGATGTTACTCATAAAATGAGAACAATGTTTACTCCCAATGAGGAGCTAGAAGATGATTGTAATTTTAACGATTTACAAGCTATTGAAGATATTTTATATAAACAGTTTGACTTAAATAATGATAATGAAAAATCTACAATTTATGAATTGATTGATACAAGTTTCATTAAAATTAAAAGTGTTAAAAAGCATAGCTTACTATACAATAATCTTTTACGTTGGTTTGGTTGCGATAAGATTGGGTTTAATCGTGCTTTACAATTATTAAAAACAAATTCTGCTTTTATTTATGAAGGCAATGATTACATTTATTTTCAACTAAGTTACTTTAGGAACAGCGAAATCTTAGGATATTACAAATCAAACGTTATCGACTATTACTTCGATAACTATTTTTCTAGGAGCATCGAGCCACATTCTGATATTATGCTTAACTGTCGTAAACAACATGAGCATCAATTAATGAAGTTAATCTAAATTAAAAAAATATAATTATCCATTGACAAGTCATATTAAATAATGTAACATATTAAATGTAATAAAGAAAAGGAGATATAACTATGATTAATAAAATTATTAAGGAATTAAATTGGTGGTTCTTTACAAAACTATCATTTACAGTATTGGTTTATTCATTCACTGCTTGGAGTATTGATGATAATATGCAATGGTATGACAATCAACCAATCTATAAAAGTTTAGCTATTATTTCATTTTTTACAATGCTAAGTTTGTTAGCTTTAAAGTTTCATTTTGAGAATAAAAAAGCATAAAAAATGTAATTAGTTATTGACAACCAATAACTAAAAGTATAATATAATAGATGTAATAAACAAAGAGGAGATATAAAAATGTTAAAAAATAAAACAAAAAAAGTAGTATTATTTAATAGTTCTGATATTGCAATGGAAGAAAATGAAGAAATCATCAATGATATAATTGATGATTTAGAAAGTAAAATTAACTTATTTATTCAAAGCTATGAAAATAGATACAACACCTCAGTAGCTAAAGTTTTAGTAGCTGGTAGTTTTGATAGCTGCTATGATAATTCATTTTCAAGTCATGGAGCTATTATGACTAATAGAAACAATGTTTTACCTAGAGTGCTTGATACAATGGTAGATGATAATGATTTTATTAAAGTGATTATCGAAGATAAGGCAATGAAATTTGTTATTAATGGACATGATGGAACAATAACAGCTACATTAAATTTAATTACAGAAAACAAGGCTTTAAAATCTAATTTAGATGAGCAGCTTTATAATAGTGATGGCGGAGTTACCCCTGAAATTACAAAGCAATTAACAGGTAGTTTAGAACCAACTGGAACAAAATTTAGTGAAAATATTATTAGTGAATTTGAAATTAAATAAGGAGATATAATAATGATTACTAAAAAATTTATGAATAATTTATTTAAGAAAATTAATGACATTGCAAATGAAGAATTACAAAAGGTTGGTATCAAAGAGAACCAACTACAAAAAGGTTTATATTATATGAATGGCAATGACGGTACAGACTTTGATTGGGACGCTAATGATAGAACTTGTGAGTTCTTTAGAGCTTATAAAAATGATATGGGAGCTATTAAGCTATATATTACAAAAGATAATAAAATTGAAGGTATTATTTGGAAGACGGATAAGACTATTGATGGTAAATATATTGAACCTAGACAAACTGGTTTAGATATTTTTAATGAAGAACCATCTAAAGTTGTTGGTTGGTTACAAAGAAATTTAGACGATAAGGATATTATTGATAGTCCTATTTATTAAAGGGGTAAAAGAATGAAACAATACGATTATTTTGAAATAGAACAAGGCAATTATTTTGAAAAAATATACAAGAACTACAAAATAATTTTAACAGACGATATTAAAGAAAATTGTAATAATGAATGATAATAAAGAAAAAGGAGCTTTAAAAATGGAAATTAATGAAAATGTTTTAATTAAAGTATGCAACAATCTATCAAACGAGTATGGAAGATTTGAGGTAAGTGATTTAGATATTGTAACTAGGTATAATAAATTAGTTAGTGAAGATAACAAAATTACAGCTAGTGATGTAGAAGACCTTTTAACTTGTGAATTAGGGTTTATAACTACAAGCGATAGGGTTGATGACATTAAGGATGATATTGTTGACGACTTAGAAATGCTAGATTTTGATGAGGCTATTGATGAGATTAATAGCTTAGGTGGAGCAAATGAAGAAAATTACTTTGACTATGACGAGATATTATCATATGAAACTCTTATTTATAAATTAGAATTTAAGGAGCATTAATAATGAACACTTTAAAAGATAAGAAACTAGAACAAAAGTTAAATGAATTAAAAAATATAAAACCATATGATAGTGCTACATGTAATGATTTTGACTACATAGCAGATATTTTAAAGGAATATAATATTGATACTGACGATATGTATGATGAGTGCGAGTTAATGAGTGTAAATGATATTATTAACAAATATGAGCTATATATCGAAGATGATAAATTTAATCTTGATGATTGTGAAACGATTACAGAAACAAAAAGTCAACAAGAAAATTTAAAACACGACCAAGAACAATTAGATGTTTGGTATAAAATCTTAAATAAGTCTGTTGATGACACATTCTACTTATATGCACCAAAGGACGCAACATTTACACATATGTATCGTTTTGACTTAGCAGACAGGGTTCAATCATACTTAGAAAATTAAACCCCTTATATATTGATTTTTGACGTTTTTATAAAATTTCGTTTTAAAAAGTTTATTATTAAACCCCTGCACTACAAGAATTTGATATATAATCAAAAATTTAAGTTCAAAAGTTTACTTTGAAATTAAAGATTTATTTTTGAACTATACATAAAATAATTTAACAAAGGAGTAAGCAAAATGGATATTAATTTAAGTAGTTTAGATAATGATATGCAAAATGAAGTAAGATATTTTAAAGAACAGGGCAATTTGAAGTATCGTAAGGGAATTGAAAAGTTAATTAATTTATATGATACTGTTAAAAATGATAGAATTTATCTGAATGCTGCTACTAAAAAATATGTAAGAGAACTGAGAAATATTAATAAAATTTACCGAGAAGTAGATAGCAGCTTTGAAAATGGAGATATTGACAACCTTTTACTACTTTCTAAAGCAAACGTAACAGTATCCGATACTATTGACGCTGATAGCTTTATGATTATGCACCGCACTAATTTAAGCAGCTTTATTAATAAGCATTATAATGATATTGAAAGTATCATAGCCAATTTTTATACAACCTTTGAACAAAACGATTACTTTGAATACATCAATGGATATATTAAAAACATTGAAAAAAAAGATTTATTATATTCAATCTTCATGGCAATTAAGGAATTAAATAGTTAAACTATAATAAAAAAGTTCCTAAGATTAACTTAAGAACTTTAATGATTAAAATGTTATACAAAAGCTTATATAATAATATTTTTAGGCTTTTATTATTTATATATATATATTTGTGTAAAAATCGCAAAAACCTATACAAATAACAATTTTAAAAAGTTCAAAAAAAATTAAAAAAGATAAATTTAATAATTTTTTTGCTTAAAAATCGCTTAAAAATCTATATATAAAGTTTTCTTTAAAAAAGAGCACAACAAAAAGAACGCTAATAATTAACGTTTTTTGACTCGATATTCATTTTTATAGTTTAAAATAATACTCAGAATATACATTAACACAATGTGTATTAAAAACAAGAGCAAAGTACTGATATATCAATGATTGTGATAAAATTAAAAACTTTTCTACCATTATAGAACTAAAATAATGTACCTTTAAATAATTTTTATAATAAAAAATGTAATTACTTATTGACAACTAACAACAATCAATGTAATATAATACATGTAATAAAGATTACTAATTAATTAAAGGGGAGTTTTATATTATGCAAATTGTAAGCAAAAAGAGAGTTTTAGAGGTTTCTTCTATTGTAGTTAAACATTGTCTAAATGCGGAGAGCTTTTTCGATGTTTTGGATATTCAAAAATTTGAAAGGGTTCAAGGTATAGTAGATGACCTTTTACCTGACTTACATCTTCAAGTGAAGACTGACTTCACTCCTAAAGAATTATCAGAGTTACAAGACGTACTACATAATGATAGATTTAACGCAGGTAGTTACATTGTTAAATATTGCTTAGATACAACTAAGATACCTAGCAACATGCTTTTTAATGATGATTGTGCTTGTTTTACCACCATCAAAGATGATGATACAAATATCAAAACATTGTATCATGGTAGTAATGCAAAATTTAACAGTTTCAAAATTTTAGACAGTTACAAGTATCAACTAACTGGAAGAGACGCAGGGGCTGGTATCTATTTAGGTACTAAAGAGCTTGCTAGTCGTTACGCTGAACCATACTTATATAAAGTCGTTGCAAACGTTGGTAAAGAGTTGAGTTACAAAGGCTTAACGTTAAGTATCGAAGATGTTACTGATGTTTTATGTAATTTAGATAGTGAGATATCTTACGATATTATTAGTAACATGTTTGACGCAGACGAAGATAACGCCGCAGAATTTGCTGAGGAGTTTGCTGACTTTGTTATTAATAACAATGATACTGATGTAGATGTAATGAATGAACTTTATAATTTAGCTGGCGAAGATGTTGCGGTGCTTGATGAATTTAGTAAAACTCTTGGACGTAACTACATTGTAAAAGGTCAAGAGACTGTTATAACTTGTCTTGATTGTGTACAGTCTTTAGAACTTATTAAATAAAAATGTAATTATCTATTGACAAACTATAATGAACAATGTAATATAATAGTTGTAATAAAGATTACTAATTAATTAAAGGGGTTTTACATATGAGTATTGTTACAAAATTGCGAAGCGAATGGACTAAGGAATATTTACCTTCACAGACAGAACTGGAGGAGCTTACAAACTACTTAAATAAAAAATATTTTAATGATAATATTTCTTGTGGTGTGTATTATAATGGAAGTCTTAGGACTACTGGAGGACGCTTTGAACACTGGGAAGATGTAAGTCAAGGCGATTACAATATTTTTATTAATGATAGTTATGTTAGACATTTTGGGCTAGATGAAATGATTGACACAATTAAACATGAGTTAATCCATTATAATTTATTTTTAGATAATGGTTCAAGCGGTTGCGGACATAACTCTAAATTTAAGACAATCATGGAAAATATTGGTTGTTCTATGTATGCTAAACCGTTTAGACCTGTAAAGATACACACTTATAAATGTAAGGAATGTGGGTACTCAATAACAAGAAAAAGGCGTTTTGATGTGTTCTTTTATAGATGTGGTAATTGCGGAGGCGATTGGGAATACATTAAAACGGAAGTTAAACATTTTAAATAAACTAGGGAGCTTAATAGCTCCTTTTTTTGTATATGTTTTAACTTTTTTATAAAAAATGGTTGCATTTTTCTTTCTGTATGCTATAATAGTATTTGTAAGGTTGATAAGGAGATTGCTTTTAAATTAAAATGTAATTACCTATTGACAAGATACAGCTAATAATGTTATGCTTAATACATAAGTTAAGATATAACTTTGCACATTTTACAATTAAATATTAAGGGAGTTTTATATTATGAAGTTAGTTTTTGATACTACCAAAGAGCATTTAAAGCCAATCGTGAAAGGCATGCTAAAAGAGGGTTTACACAGTTACGCAAGTGGCGAAAGTACTGAAGATTTAAGCATGAGCTTTTTTACTGATAATGGTATTGATGTGAAAGATGTTTTTAAAGTCGT
>JAQQRL010000106.1:0-19165 GCA_028453745.1 Agapostemon virescens | reverse complement strand
TTCCTCTAGATTCCGGGGTAAGTAAGTCCTTTTCTTCAGGTACCAGGGCAATTAACTTTGTACCTTCCCTTTCCGGTGTCTTCTTATTTGTTGCCAGCCTCTCTTTTGATGCAAAATTCGCCCATGTCAGGCCCTCTGTGAATTTTACATCTCCAAGAGGCGGGGACCACTTCAACAACGGGAAATCCACGTTGTATTCTCTTTCTTCTGGGGTGGAGTTTTGAAGCCTTGGGTCCTTCTGACCCATCCCTTCAATCTCCACCTCCATTTCGGCCATGGCCGGACTCCTCTCTTGCTTCCTTCTCTCTTCTTCTATGTTCTTTATTGTGGGTGTCGCCATAATTTTCATATACGGTTACCACCCCCGAAGGGGCTTCACTCGATAGCCTTCTTCAATAAGTTGCAGGATAATGTCTGTCCGCCGGCGCAGAGCCGCTTACACCGATAAGCCCTCAAAATACAAGGGGGTTTGGGCTGGTTCCCCCAGGGGACCAGTTTAACACCAACCAATTTTACTTCCGGTGGCGATGCATCCCATCGGCACGGTACCTCACACCTTAGGATTCGGAAGTTTTTACCTGCCTACTCCGTTCGCACTTTGTCTCAGCCGAAGCCGAAACAAAGTCCCAGGGAGCCCCACGAGGAGGTGGAGTAGGAGGATTTTGGACGACATGGACCCGCCGACTTCGCCGAAGTTCACCGACACCAGGTAAGTACCCAGATTGGAAAACATCAGCTCCATCGAGGTTTCCAAGTGTTTTCTGTTGGATTCAGGAGTACATGCCTCCGAGAATCTTCCAGAAAACACATGGAATCCATGTTATCCTTCGCCCCCCAGGTCTGTGATGCCCTTAGATGTTCCGGGCCGCACGCGCGCTACACTGAAGGAATCAGCGTGTTTTCCATGGCCGAAAGGCCCGGGTAACCCGTTGAACCTCCTTCGTGCTAGGGATTGGGGCTTGCAATTATTCCCCATGAACGAGGAATTCCCAGTAAGCGCGAGTCATAAGCTCGCGTTGATTACGTCCCTGCCCTTTGTACATACCGCCCGTCGCTACTACCGATTCAATGATTTAGTGAGGTCTTCGGACTGATACGCGGCCAATGTTCTGCATTGCCGATGTAGCCGGAAAGATGACCAAACTTGATTATTTAGAGGAAGTAAAAGTCGTAACAAGGTTTCCGTAGGTGAACCTGCGGAAGGATCATTATAAATATGACCAAAAACGAAAAACTACTGAAACACCCAAACAGAACAATCAAAACGGGAAGAGCGGAACCTGGGAAGATTTTAGCAAAAAGGTTTTTACGGTCTTTCCCGTATATCATCACGAAGTGATGGAGAAACGCGCGCGCAGAGATTATATATTAGACACGGCTTACGTGCGGAGATAGCTCTCCCGTCCGTTCTAATAAGACTCTGCGCGCGAAGCGCAGTGAGTCGCGGAGAGTAAACCCGCCAGAAACCAGGTTCGTGCGCAAAAACACGGCTGCGGCTCTCTTTCTTCTTCGACAATGACGGAGTGTGTCGATATTTTCATCCGAGTGGACGATCAAGATCGTGCTTGCGCGAAGGTGCAGATGCATCGGCGACCTAACTGAGAACGACTATACAAACGAAATAAAAATAATTGTTGCCTGTTCTCGGGTCTTCGGGAGAAACCATACCATAAGTTCTCTTCCCGTCGGGCGTCGATGCTACAGCTTCAATTTTATACATAAAGATGTGTGATCATTTAAAGTCGATGCTAGCACCCGCCACGCTGGTCGTTCCGTTTCAAAATTCCACACTGCTTGTCGCGGAAAGAGAGTATGATAATGCCTGTGGTTTCTGCGTGTGTAGGCATCTCTGCTACGTCCATCGGAGACAAACGGTGTCCTCGATACGAAGTGTATCGAAGAGAGGTGATGAGGACAGGGTAGCCTGGAAAACCGGCGGTGAAGCGCTGTAGGTAGAGAGAACGAGGACCGGCTGAGAGGCTCGTGAAAGTCGCGCGGCGTGTTGTCGCGAGTCCCCATCGGACCGCGCACGTTGCTACGACCAGAGTCGGCCGCGAAGTCCGCTTTCGCCAAACTCGCGCACCGCACACGCAAAGAGAAGAGAAGAGATTCTCCGTGTTTCGAGAGGACCGGCTGTGTAGCTCGCTTTTTAAAGCCGTTTGCGTGTCGTCGTGAGTCCGAGTCGATCTCGCACCGTGCACGCTTTACGGCCAGAGCCGGCCGCGAAGTCCGCTCGTATCGAAACCGCGAATCTCTTTTCACGTCAAGCAACAGTGACAACTGTTCTTCTTCGAGAGAGAAAACGGCTGCGTTGCTCGCTTTTAAAGTCGTCCGCGGGTACTCCTCGGACCGCGCAGGTACTTGCTTGCATCTTCTCGCGACGCGTGTTTAGAGAGACGCACAACGATCTTGTGCGTGTTTTCCATAAAAAGGCTTTTAAATGTACTTTTCGCCCGGCCGTCGCGCGTTATGTCACAATAACGCTTACACGCGCGACGGTTCCGTTCTCTACCGGACGATCTGTGTCGATTCGATAGATATATATATACACATACGAATCGACGCCTGAAAACTCCTTCGCGCGCTGGTTGGAGCATTTTCAGGTATCCGCAGTTCTTTACGAACCGCTAGAACCGGAGACACATATAATTACAAAAATTATATAAAACATTACCCTGAATGGTGGATCACTTGGCTCGTGGGTCGATGAAGAACGCAGCTAATTGCGCGTCAACGTGTGAACTGCAGGACACATGAACATCGACATTTCGAACGCACATTGCGGTCCACGGATACAATTCCTGGACCACGCCTGGCTGAGGGTCGTTCACGTAACCTAAATACTGCTTGCGTCCGCTCTCTCTTTCGTCCGCAAAAATTACCCGCCGTCGCTTACCCTTTTCGCGAGCCCGATCGTTGATCGGGCCGAAAGGCGCAAGAGCGTATCTGAGTTTCGGGTATGTTGCGAACAAAAAAAAGACGAAAGACGGACGTACGAGCGAATAATGGGCGCATTCGTCGGCGTTTAACGCGGTTCTGTGGGAGATTAGCCAATTTTGCTCAGCGTTTAACCCAGTTTTTCCCGAGAGACGAAGCAGGGAATTTCACGGTGTCTCGCATCTACGGACTCGCGTGAGTGTTTCTCTTCTTACGGTGTCGAGAGTTAATGTAAAGAATTATTATTACACGACCGCCGTGAAAGAACACCGCTCCGAATCGAGATCATCTCTGAAATATCTCTCACTCTCTTTGCGTGGAAAAACAAACGGGTTCGCTTTGCCGAAGGAGCGTCTCGCACAAACGAACGTATACGCGCTCCCGACGTCGCCTGAAATGATACGTATTTAAACCGAGAAAGAAGGTATACAAGAGTCGAGAGATACGACTACAGAGAGAATGGACGCAAATATATGAAAAAGAGAGAAATTGAGAAGCCCCAGGGTGTTGGTATAAAATCCGTGCGGCGCGCGCTTGTCGTTGTCTCTGGAGGAAAACATTACGACGGAGAGTCGTCGTTGCGCAGCCTCGTGTCTCTCTGTTACTGCGTGTAGAGTCGGAGCGAAGTTAGCGGTGTTTTTGTTTTGGATAAAACGAGGTCTCTCGTTCTTACGAACGCTTTGACGACTGTCGCATGCAACAGCCACGTTCGTTTCGAATTGTATTGACGACCAGATACCAATCGCAACACACGCTACACCTCCCTCTCGCATGTAAAATAGAGAGCACACTCGCAACGTTTCTGTACTCCCGTCTTTTGTTAAGAGAGAACGCCGTTCGCCCCGGATTACTAACTCCTCTATTGGCTAGGCTTTAGTTTTTTTTCAACTAAACTCGTACGAACGCGCACACCTTTTTCTTGCGCGCCGGTCGTCCCCCAATGAGAGAGCGGTGCCGATGCCTTTCCTTCGTTGTCTCAACGTTCGCGAAACCGCGCGACATTCGGTCGTCCAGCGAGAGTTTCCGAATCCGACGACCAAAGAAACGAAGATAAAAAGACACGGACCGTTTATATTGTGAGAGGGCGCATTAAGGCGATAAAAGTATTAAAGGTTGTTGTTGCGTAGAGAGAGAGAGAGAGAGAGAGAGAGAGAGAGAGAGAGTTTAGTTTCCTCTTCTTTTTTTTTGTGCCTCTGTACGTTCTCAAAGTACTTTTGTAACGTTTTCTCGCGAGAAATACGCGAAAAAGTTTTTTATTTACACGTATATGAGGACCTCAGAGTAGGCGAGATTACCCGCTCAATTTAAGCATATTATTAAGCGGAGGAAAAGAAACTAACAAAGATTTCCTTAGTAGCGGCGAGCGAACAGGAATTAGCCCAGCACTGAATCCCGCGGTTCCGCCGTTGGGAAATGTAGTGTTCAGGAGGGTCAATTTATCCCGTTACGTCGAACCGAGTTCAAGTCCATCTTGAATGGGGCCATTTACCCACAGAGGGTGCCAGGCCCGTAGAGACCGGTACGCGCTTCGGGAGGACCTCTCCTTAGAGTCGGGTTGCTTGAGAGAGCAGCCCTAAGTGGGTGGTAAACTCCATCTAAGGCTAAATACGACCACGAGACCGATAGCGAACAAGTACCGTGAGGGAAAGTTGAAAAGAACTTTGAAGAGAGAGTTCAAGAGTACGTGAAACCGTTCAGGGGTAAACCTGAGAAACCGAAAGGATCGAATGGAGAGATTCATCGTCGACGAGGCTGGCTTCCGTTGGTGCGCAGATAGCCCGCGAACGTACTATTATCCGGTAGTTTCGAACGCGAGGGTACACCATCAACGGCCTAAATGTTCCGGCCACGTAGTCGTGCACTTCTCCCTTAGTAGAACGTCGCGACCCGTTGCGTGTCGGTCTACTGCCAGAGCGGTTGCCTGCCGTGCCGCTTCGCGCGCACACGGCAGACCCTCGATCGCCCGGCCGGCTGCGCGACGGTACTCTGAGACGGTATAGGGCCGCAGCAAATCGCATAAATGCGCGTGTGCGTCCGGCTCGTCTCACGCTCGGTCAGTTTAAAAGCCCGGTGATACGAACTTTGTGCCGGCTCCGGATCTGATCAGCTGTTGGCCGACGATGTCCTCGGACTGGCCAAGCTCTGAAATACCGGTTAGCGACGCTACTGCTTTGGGTCCTCTCAGGACCCGTCTTGAAACACGGACCAAGGAGTCTAACATGTGCGCGAGTCATTGGGACAGAGTAAACCTAAAGGCGCAATGAAAGTGAAGGTTTGATCGTTTGCATCGACCGAGGGAGGATGGGCCGCGTTACGATGCGGCCTCGCACTCCCGGGGCGTCTCGTTCTCGTTGCGAGAAGAGGCGCACCCAGAGCGTACACGTTGGGACCCGAAAGATGGTGAACTATGCCTGGTCAGGACGAAGTCAGGGGAAACCCTGATGGAGGTCTTTAGTGATTCTGACGTGCAAATCGATCGTCGGAACTGGGTATAGGGGCGAAAGACTAATCGAACCATCTAGTAGCTGGTTCCCTCCGAAGTTTCCCTCAGGATAGCTGGCACTCGCTGGTTCCTCTTACGGAACGCGTGAGAGTCTCATCTGGTAAAGCAAATGATTAGAGGCCTTGGGGCCGAAACGACCTCAACCTATTCTCAAACTTTAAATGGGTGAGATCACTGGCTTGCTTGGATCAATGACGCCACGGGATTTCGGATCAGAGTGCCAAGTGGGCCAATTTTGGTAAGCAGATCTGGCGCTGTGGGATGAACTAAACGCAGAGTTAAGGCGCCTAAGTCGACGCTTATGGGATACCATGAAAGGCGTTGGTTGCTTAAGACAGCAGGACGGTGGCCATGGAAGTCGGAATCCGCTAAGGAGTGTGTAACAACTCACCTGCCGAAGCAACTAGCCCTGAAAATGGATGGCGCTCAAGCGTCGCGCCTATACTCCGCCGTCAGCGGCAAGTGGGGTGCTTCCATCATTGGGAGCTTCCATGAAGCTCTGACGAGTAGGAGGGTCGCGGCGGTGTGCGCAGAAGGGTCTGGGCGTGAGCCTGTCTGGAGCCGCCGTCGGTGCAGATCTTGGTGGTAGTAGCAAATACTCCAGCGAGGCCCTGGAGGACTGACGTGGAGAAGGGTTTCGTGTGAACAGCCGTTGCACACAAGTCAGTCGATCCTAAGCCCTAAGAGAAATCCTATGTAGATGAGGTGTCCTACATTATGTATATAAACACACACCCATTGGGCGAAAGGGAATCCGGTTTCTATTCCGGAACCCGGCAGCGGAACCGCATACCATTCGGGCCCTCGTAAGAGTGTTCGTCGGGGTAACCCAAAATGACCTGGAGACGCCGTCGGGAGCTCCGGGGAGAGTTTTCTTTTCTGTATAAGCGGTTCGAATTCCCTGGAAACCTCTAGCAGGGAGGTAGGGTTTGGAACGCGAAGAGCACCGCAGTTGCGGCGGGGTCCGGATCTTCCCCTCGGACCTTGAAAATCCAGGAGAGGGCCACGTGGAGGTGTCGCGCCGGTTCGTACCCATATCCGCAGCAGGTCTCCAAGGTAAAGAGCCTCTAGTCGATAGATTAATGTAGGTAAGGGAAGTCGGCAAATTGGATCCGTAACTTCAGAATAAGGATTGGCTCTGAGGAGCGGGGCGTGTCGGGCTTGGTTGGGAAGCGAGTCTGGCTGACGTGCCGGGCCTGGGCGAGGTGCAACGCGATTATTCGCGCAGGAATCCGAGCTCGGTCGCGTGCCTCGGCTTCCCGCGGATCTTCCTTGCTGCGAGGCTCGCGTCTAGCGCGGGACGTCCTCTTCGGCCGCCATTGAACGCTCAGCTCAGAACTGGCACGGACTAGGGGAATCCGACTGTCTAATTAAAACAGGGGTCTCAAAACGGCCAGGGCATCAATTCCCTGGCATACCAAACCCTCCTCCATGCGGTGGGACCTGGACACCTTCGGGTGACTGACGGGGCAATGGTAAAACCGAGCTCTTGCGTGAGTGAGCGATTTTTCGATCACCGCGGCTCGCACATCACACCGGAGGACGCCTTCGCTGTGGCAACGACCCACCGTGCATGGCAACATGGTACGTCACGGGCTGGCGGGAACGGGAGCCTTGCCTTAATCGGCCGGGCTGCGGGGAGGACAAACCCCTTTATCAAACCCCTATACCACTAAGTTATGGTGCGCGGCGAGGGTGGGCCTACGACTACAAGCGAGTCGGGGCGACCGGTGGGAGCATCGGTCAACCTGCGGCCAACCTCAGGCAACGGGCGAAACCTGAGTGTATGATTCGCCTTCTCCCTGGAATGGACGTCACCCGGGGAGTGACTGTTTAGTTCGTTCCAACTCGTGGGATCTAATATGGACCATAAAATTAAAACCAACAAAAAGACGACACAGAAAGGAGGTAAGAAGGTGGGAGGAATTGCTGGGGGGAACACAGCTGGCCCCAGCAAAACTAGCAATACATTTGTAAAAAGGGAGCTCCTTGATCTGACCTCAGAGTCGGACTCGGACTCCTATATAGATATGGATATGGAGGATCAAATGCTAGTGCACAGAGTGAACAAAGATCAGGGCTGGCAACCCGTGATCAATTTAAAGCGAATCCATGTCAGCTCCGAATCGTCCGATCACTCCTCCAAGGAGGATCGGGCAAAAATTACTAAAGTAACAAAGAAACCGAGTGCCCAAAACACGGAGGAGTCTCTGACGGGAAACATCCAGTCAGACCACACAGCCTTCACAAAAACCCCTCCTCGGTTCAAAAGCGAAGAGGAGTGGTTCATGCACGATCTGCTAGATGACCTAGTCCATCTAGCCGATCTCTTAAACGAAATTGAAATGCCGAAGGAGAAAGCCATCGGGCTCTCCGGCGCACTTAAAGACATAGCTGGTTACCACATGCAGAGCAGACGTATCCAACTAAAGAAAGACGCAGAAATGAAGATGCTTCGCTTTCGGGCAACCACAGCCGAGGCGAAGCTCAAGGAGTACAAGGAGGAATCGTTCGTTGAGCGAAAATCGGCAACAAAGACGCACTCAGAATCAAAGCCGATAAAATACTCAGATATCCTGAAATCAGGAAAGAGTATCAAGAACATCGCCAAAAACACGGCGATGAATGCACAGAGGCCAACGGCCACCATCTACCCCGCGGAGGGTAGTAAAATCCAAAACAGCGATGAAACTAAGCAGGTCTTGACCAGGCATCTGGACCCGGTCAAGCAGAATTTAAAAATCCGGAGCCTGAGGAAACTCAGGAACTCCGGATTAATTATTTAAACAGATTCACGCAAGGACCTTGAGCAAGTCCTTGCCAATAAAGCACTAAATAAAGAGCTTAAAGTGGGCTCCCTCCCCAGGAGGAAGCCCAAAATTATTATTTTCGGAGTTCCCCCCGAAATGTCAGAGAAAGAGGTGGCTGAAGCCATCATCGGCCAAAACCTGGTTCTGGCCGAAAGAACGAAACCTGAAGAGGAGTTCAAACTCCTCTTCAGGAGTGGCAAACGTGAGAAGCCTCACACGAATTGGGTGGCTGAGGTCTCACCGGGGACACGGAAAACTCTCCTGGAGAGAAACCGTGTTTTCGTGGGCTTCAGGGCCCATGGAATTAGAGATTTTATAGCGGCTAGCCGCTGCTACAAGTGCCAAGCATTTGGCCACGTGGCGAAGCACTGTAAAGCAGAGAAGGATACATGCGGTCACTGTGGCAAAGACGGCCATAGGTACAGTGACTGCCCAGATAAAAAGGGCAAACCGACCTGCATTAACTGCAAACGGGTCGGAAAACCCGCAGAACACAGTAACAGGGACACTAGTTGTCCAGCGTACCAATACGCAATCAGCCTGTGCCTGAGTCGAACAGACTTCGGCACAGAAAATGGCATAACATAAAGAGCTCTCTATTTGTATATCACCCTTACGATCCTCGCAGGCGGTACATCGAACATCTGCAATACCGTGATCGAAGGGTTGTAACGGCTAAATCGGATTTTCCAAGCCATACCTGCACGAGACCGAGCGCAAGCTGGTAACTCCGCCTCCTCGTGGCCCCCGCTGGTAACGCTCCGACGGCGGTCTGTCTCCCTGGAGTCAGGCCGACGGAGGAACGGCTAAGCGAGTTACCCCCGCAAGGGACGGTCTTCCCTTCTGGTGATTCTTAAGTGATGAAGGAGGGGTTTTTCCAAGCACAAACAACCCCTGACGGTGGTTTAACGCCCCAACATCACAGGTTATAGGCTTTAATTAGCCTGGTACGAAGAGCTAGCGCTTGCGCTCCAATCTTAAGCTCGAACATTACACTAAATGTCTAATTAAAACAAAGCGTTGCGATGGCCCCCACGGGTGTTTACGCAATGTGATTTCTGCCCAGTGCTCTGAATGTCAACGTGAAGAAATTCAAAAAAGCGCGGGTAAACGGCGGGAGTAACTATGACTCTCTTAACCTCCAGGTGGCTCAATCGGCGCCATCCTCCAGCTCAGCCGTCCAGCTGTTTTCAGTTGGACGTTGCCCAGCTCCCACCTCGTGGAGGTGTGGAGGAATCGGGAGCCACATTTCATCTAGTGGCGCCGATTGGGTTGCCCGGACGTTGATGAGAGCCATGGTTACACGGGATGGTGATGCGCAATATAGGCCTTCAGGCCCTTAGCCTCTCACCATCCAAGTTGCACGACCTACCTCCTCGAGGTTCCCGCTGGTCAACGTAGTCGGTACGTCCGCAAAGTCCAGCGCTTTTTACGGAGGTATCGGATACGGCTAAATTGCGTGCAGCGACAAATGAAGCTGCGGCGTCACAGCAGGAAGAATACTTCCTTTGCACAGTGAGTGTAAGATCTTTGCTCAGATTCAAGGTCTGATCAACCTAAAGATCATTAGGGGCTGTGCCCCAAGCAGATATCCTGCAAGAATTACTGCAGAAGCCCCGCCGTACTGCCTAAACCAACCTTAGCGGTATATAGACCAGGTTCACGCCTGTTCTGATAAACGCGCGTAAAGTGCGCCATTTGGGCGCTACAGCTATGCCCACCAAAGCCCTTAGGGGCACAACAATCGAAAAATTATGATGAGTGACGACGATAATGAAGCCTCGGAGGCAGGTGGTATTACGGTCCCTGAGGTACCATCTGCTGCGGAGTATACCTCAAATCGGCTAGGGGAAGCCGGCGACGTAAGCGTAGCTCCTGGTACGTCGCAGGCCGCAGGCCTTCCTGCGAATTGGCTAGGGAGCCAAATACGAACGCGGAATCAAGCTCGAACTCCGCGTCAATGTGAAAAAATTCTCGAGCATGAAGACTATACCATCAGAGTCTCGGAGGAAATACTGCCACAGTGCCCTAAGTGTCTCTCCAGGGGTCAGTCTTGCGCCTTTACGAGTGCTAAGCAATTGGCAATGCATTGCGGCACCACTCACCCTGAAATGCGTATCCAATGGCAGTGTGCGCCGTGCCTCAAAACCTTCGCTAAGGTGCATGGTTTGACTGTCCACCAGAGCATGTGTAAAGGTCCTCAGGCCAGAGAAGCATTGTCGTACCAGTGCATTGAGTGCTCACTCTCCTTCACAAGCCAGATTGGATTATCGCAGCATGAGCGCAATCAGCACCCCATGCTGCGTAATCAAAAAAGAATTGAGGTAATGACATGCAGCACTAAGCAAAGAGCCAACAAGCCTACTTCTCTATGGTCGGAAGAAGAAATTAAAATATTACAGGAGCTGGACTCCAAATATAAAGACGACCCTACCATCAAACAGATAAACAAGCTTATCGCGCAACATCTCCCGGGCAAAACAGCGAAACAAGTCTCGGAAAAAAGACGGCGGTTATACGTAGTCAGAGAAGAAGATAACAGCGATAATGTGTTGCAGACCCCTTCCTCCCAACAGTCGGATGAGGTTTTAGAAAGGCAATTTTCAGATGCCTGGGCTGCGCCCAGTGCGATGGATTCACCGGAACTAGTGCAGGGAAGCCATCAGACCTATAACGACCTATTATATAAAACAACACTCCAAGACGCCATTTCCTCCTTAGAGTGCCCTATTGCATGGGCGGCCATACTGGAGAATATAAAAGAGGTGGCTAACTCCAGTGCGCATTTGGAAGAGACAATGGACGCTATATTAGGGGAGGTAGCGTCTAAGTTACTAGCTGGCAAACCCGCGGGGAGGTCTGGACAGGGCGATCTAAGGAATAGGCGTCCCGGAACAATCCGGGAACGCAATAAAAACAAGCGAAGCGATCGTCCACTAGGAGAGAGGGCTAAACTAAGACAATCACAGTGTGCGAAATGTCAAAACCTATATGAAAAGTGCCCAAAGCGATTAGCGGACATGGTAGTGAGTAATGATCTCACGCTATTCGAGGCTGCTCACCCTCCACCAAAAGGAGACGTTGAACGTCTATATGGAGAACTGTGGGGCCAGCCTGGCCCTGAGCTTGAAGAGCTCACTTCTAATTAACAGACGGTGAATACTGTGGAAGCAAAAGACATCTTTAGGCCTTTCACCGTCGCTGATGTAAATCTCAGAATAAGTAAAATAGCAAGCTCCTCGGCGCCTGGATTAGACGGAATCAAGAAGTGCCACCTAGGCGTAGCTGGCACCAGCGCGATGTTAGCAGCGTATTTTAATTTATTAATTCTTAAAGAATATTATCCAGCAGCGTGGCGGCGCAATAGAACAGTGTTGATACCCAAGCCAGGGAAAGATAAAGGAGACGTTAAAAACTGGCGCCCATTGACCATTAGTTCCTTACTGGCCCGAATCTTTTCTGGATTAATGGACACACGGCTAAGATCTTTCATCGAGCAACACCCTAGCAGAAAGGTTTTGCTCCGGTCAATGGGTGTTTTGCTAATGTGACTGCGCTCAATGCGGCAATTGAAGAAGCTAAATTTAATAGCGGCATATGCGTTGTGACGGATATTGAAAAGGCCTTTGATACCGTGCCGCATAATGCCATAAAGTTAGCGCTGCTGCGGAAAGGAATACCATCCCCCGTAGTCTCGTATATCAGCAACATGCAGAGCAACTGTACGACGATAATTAAAACTATGGATGGAGACACAGCCATTGAGATGCGGCGGGGTGTAAAACAGGGCGATCCCCTGCCGCCATGATTGTTCAATTTATGTATAGAGCCACTAATAGCCATGCTGAATGATATGACCGATGGCGTTGAGGTAGGTCTAGTTAAAGTATCTGCACTGGCGTTTGCAGATGATCTAGTCTCATTAGCAGCTAATAGGGCGGCTGCGCAAATGCAGCTCGAACTTATTGACAATTACCTAAGTAGAATGGGCATGAAGCTCGCTGTAAGCAAGTGTTCCGCCTTCCACGTTGAGGCTGGCAATAGAACATGGTGCGTGAAAAACCCGGAACTAAAACTAAGAGAAGAAAATGTAAAAGCCATTGAACCGGGTGAGGCCTTTTCCTACCTCGGCACCAAGATGGGTCCGTGGCAGGGTCTGCTGAGTGGCTTTGATCATCAAGCATTCGAAGACATGATACGCTGGTTTCGAAAATTGCCGCTTAGGCCTATGCAGAAAATTGATATGCTCCGCACATATCTTATTCCCAGATACGTGTATTGTCTAATCGTAAAACCGCCAAGTCTGGGCGTGCTAAGAATGATCGACACGACAATACGTACGCACGCAAAGGAAATCCTACATATCAGCCAATCGGTTACCACAAATTTCTTGTATACACCCACGAAGTCTGGCGGTCTAGGGTTGCACGAGATTGAGAAGCAGGTACTAATTGCAGCCCTGCGAAATGGCCTCAAAGCATTAACCAGCACGGATCGTGTGATGCAAGAGGTGATGCAACGCGAGTCGGTTGAGAATAATCTCAAAAAATATGCCGCCGCTCTAAGATTGAATTGGCCGGTTAATTTAGATGACGTTGATCGCTATAAAGCCAGACTAAAGAAAAATAGACTAACGGAGTGGGCCAAAGACCCTGCGCAAGGGCAAGGGGTCATGGATTTCCAAGACGACCTAATAAGCAATATATGGCTGAGACGGCGGAATATGCTCCTCCCATCTAGAATAGCAGATGCCATTAGGCTCAGGACAAATACGGCACGTAACAGGACGACGCTGAGCCGATTTACGCGCAATCAGGACACGAGATGTCGGCGCTGCAGCGAGGAGAAAGAAACTCTCGGCCACATCCTAGGGCTCTGTATAGCAACGAAGTCCTCGCGTATCCAAAGGCATAATGAGATTAAAAGTCTCATAAGAGACCGTTTGAGCACAAAATATACTGTTCTAGACGAGCCAACATTCAAATGTGCTGCAGAAATGTTCAAACCCGACCTCGTCGTTAATGCGAATGAGGAAGGGGCTCTCATACTCGACGTAACAGTCCGGTATGAGAAAGGACAATTTCTGAAGTTAGCGCATGATGAAAAAGTTGGAAAATATGCGAGAATTATGCCGACCGTGAGAGAAACGCTCAATGTAAGCAAGGCACGAGTTGTGCCTATAGTAGTTGGTTCAAGAGGAGCTTTGCCTGCCGCGACCAAACGAGAGTTGATGAAAATCGGTATTCAGCGAAAAGACTGGATTACCATTTCTATGATAGCTCTTAGAAGCTCGATAGAAATGTACAATAAATTCATTGACTATGGGAACACATAGGCAGCCAATTTTAATAAAATCTTTTGTATCTTATATAATTATTATATTATATGTATTGTAGGAACAGAAAGTTTTATCTTCTGATGTGACGATTTGTACATATACAAAGGCATCTATTTAATCAATTATTTAACTCATCTAAACTTTTTATTTATTAACCTATTTGTTTATTAACCTATTATTAACTTTTTAGCTATTTTATTAACCAATAAATCTATGAATTGGTGACTCCGTAACAATCAGATAAGAAGTTGTACATGGAAAACTACAATTAAATGAGCCAAGTACGGGGCCTCAGCCGTACGCAGTACGCCCACAATTAATAAAGTGAGCGCAAGACACTAGCCAAATGCCTCGTCATCTAATTAGTGACGCGCATGAATGGATTAACGAGATTCCCACTGTCCCTATCTACTGATTTTTTTCCAAGATGGCCGCCGAGTAAAGAACACGCGTCACGTCGTGCTCCGTCTCCGAATATCTGGAGAAGTGGTTTACAGTGTCAAAAGTGAGCAGTGTTATATACCAAAACGTAGATCTCGTGAAAGTGAATCGAACGTGCTAACAAACTTAAAAATCCGTGCAGAAACAAAAAACTTTTCTTTGTTTATAAAATTAGTGACGCCAAGCACGCTGCCCGGCTCGAGTTTCCCCAAGCCGCCGCGTCAGCCGTGGAGCGCCACCAGCGCGCGACTCCCGCGCCACCTGGCGGCAAGCCGCCTAACTACTGGGTGTCGGTAATCAGTAAACCAGAGTACCAGTGGCGACATCTATCGGTGAACCAGGGAACTAGGCCAAACCAAAACTGCCCACCGCGCGACAGCGATCAACCGCTTAACTAAATCTCATCGCGCGCGTAATTCAAGTCAAAGATAACCTACAAAGAAACAAGCGCACGAAAATGAAACCAGCACCCAACAGAAATGGCGCCAGAAAAAGAGGAGGAAACCCCTCGGAGGATTCGGAAGCCTCGGACAATAACAGTATAGCCCACCCAAGGAAGAAAATGTCCGCAGCACAGGAACTATTCCGATCCAGCTCCTCAGAGGAAGAAGGATCAGACATGGATACCGACGCCCCTAAGACTACCCAGGAACTAATTGCAGACCTTGAGGAACTCTGCAATTCCCTAAAGGAAAAAAAGAAGGGAGCCACCCACGAACAGGTAACGGCAATCTACAATGGGCTTAAAAAGGTAAGTCAAACAGTAATTTCAACGCTGCACGAAAACCGAAAATTAAAGTCAAAATCCACCGACAACACAGTTTTCAAAACAAGACTTGACGAACTTACAGCCACAGTCATCGGAGTAGTCGCTGCGATAAACGACATTAAATCCGCGGTTACCACTTCCCAACCCCCTAAGTCATACGCCCAGATAGCTGGCATTAAATCAAAAGTAGTATCACAGAACAACATCAGACCCCCTCGTAATATCCTCACAGTCTACCCACAAGAGGAAAGTAACATCTCAAACAGCGACGAAACAAAGCGCCGCATCGAATCCACTGTTGCCCCCATTCAAGAGAAACTCAAAATCCGTAGTGTTAAAAAAATCGCGAACAACAGCATCTTAATAGAGACACATAATAAACAAGATCTCCTCACGGTCCTAAATAATCCGAACTTAGTAAAGGCTGGCCTTAAGGCAACTCTCCCGGAAAAAAAGAAACCGCGAATGATCATATATGGAGTCCCAAAACACATCGATGACGCAGAAATCATCGCAGCCATCTGTGATCAAAATCTCAGCAGCTTAAAAGGCAGCAACAACTCCCACACCCCGAAACTCCTGTTCAAAACAGGCGACAAAACCCGCGACACCGCAAACTGGGTAATAGAAGTTGCCCCTGAAGTCCGAGAGCTTCTTAAAAAGGCGAGCCGAATCTACATCGAATGGCTCTCCTGCGCCATACAGGATTTCACAGCAGTAAGCAAATGCTACAAGTGCCAAAACTTCGGCCACGTATCAAAACACTGCAAAGCGTCAGTAGACACGTGTGGACACTGTGCCCAGGACGGGCATACATATAAAACCTGCCCCTCTAAATCCCAAGAGCCGACGTGTGTAAATTGCAAACGATTTGGCAAGTCGCACACGCACTCCTCCCGCTCTAATAATAATAATAATTTCCTATCTCTCGGCGATCTGGATAAGCACCTAAAATTAAAACATCTGCGAGCAACAATTCAGTGGGCATGCAACAAATGTGAAAAACCACACAATGGACTACACAAAGCGAGATGTCATCACGCGAAATGCAGGGGCGTCGAAGTAGTGAACCCAGACGCAATGCTCTCTCAATGTCAATGTCAAGCCTGTCCCGCTCGGTTCGATTCACAAAGGGGTCTTTCAACGCATGAACGACATAGACACCCTGAACTAAGAAATATAAAGAGGCAGGCAGCGCCGGTGGGGCCATCGGTGCAACCTACCATTCGTCGAGGAAATCAAGTTTGGTCCGATAACGAAATTGAACTCCAGAGACAACTAGAATTAGAATACGGGAACTGCAGGTTTCCCAATATAGAGATACATAAGTATCTGCCTAGCAAAACTTCCAAACAGATTAGCGATAAAAGACGGGACCTAAGACTGGCCTCAATTAGAACTACATCGAGGAATACACCATCGAGCACTACCGAAGTAAGCAGCGGAAGCGAATTGAGTGATCCAGTCCACACAGTGACGATCCCCATAGAAGAAGAGGAATCCTTCCCTTATGATATCGAAGATACATCAGAGGAGGAGGACGACTCGGAGTGGCTGGATTCTCTTCGCTGCCGAGTTACTAACGCAGTAATAGGTAATGAATCCGAACAAATATCTAATCTCCTCCACTCGCTAAAACAAATAGCAGAGACTACGGACAGCAACCAAACCGCGCTAAACGATAATATCGAGAGCTTCATAACAAAGCAACTAATTCCATTTCTGCTGAATAATGAAACCAATAATAACAATAATACGCGTACAAATAAACGTAACAGGAAAAATAAAAATAACAATAACAATAACTATAACAATAATAACAATAATAATAATAACAAGAACAAGAGGAGAAGGAAATTTAATAATAACAATAACAATGGTATATATAATCAGCACCGGAATAAAAATTCACACAACAATAGAAACCAAAAATGGAAGACCAAAAAAAACCACCATCGAAAATACATGTACGCGCAATGTCAGGATCTTTTCAATGAGTGCCCCAAGAAGTTAGCGGATTTGATAGTGAATCATGATGAATTTGCTATAAAACCCCCTCTCCCACCACCAAGAGAGGAGGACATTAAAGAGCTGTACGTCAACCTATGGGAAACACCTGGGCCGTCGCAGATTAACTTAGGCCTTAAAAATCTTCCCAAACTGAAGCTTAAAGAATTCTTTATACCGTTTACTGGCGAAGAAATTACACATAAAATTAGTAAAATCCGAACGAAAACAGCGGCTGGACTGGACGGGATACAGAAACGCCATCTACAAATACCAGATCTTCCAATTATTTTGGCCAGCCTATTTAATATATTATGCCTTGCTAACTATTACCCAAAAATCTGGAAAGTAAACAGAACTACCTTAATTCCAAAACCGAATAAAAATGTAAACAAAATAGGTAATTGGCGACCTACCACTATCAGCTCCATCATCGGTCGAATATTCTCCTCACTAATGGATACTCGCCTAAGGTCAGTTATCACCCAAAATGTGAGGCAAAAGGGTTTCACCTCAGAAAACGGGTGCGTACACAATACTAGCCTGTTAAACAACATACTTGCACACTGCAAACTAAGTGAAGGAGGAGTATTCGTAATCCTCGATATTTCAAAGGCATTTGACACTATACCACACGAAATGATTAGAGTGGGCCTGAATAGTAAAGGCATTCCTGATAAAATAATTGACCTAATAAATAAGATGTACGAAAAAAGCTCAACCGAAATACGTGCTAGAGACGGAAAGTCGGTAAGCGTAAATTTAAAACGTGGTGTGAAACAAGGGGACTCACTCTCCCCACTACTATTTAATTTAAGCATAGAGCATGTTCTCAACGAATTAGAGGAGAAGACAACAGGGCTCTCGACTAAAGATGGTCCTAACGTTGCGGTATTAGCCTTCGCGGATGACATAGTCCTCCTAGCAAAAAATGTAAAAGAGGCCCAATTACAACTGGACCTGGTTGTTAATTTTTTGAAGAAATTAAATATCGAAATATCCGCAAAAAAACAGCTCATTTGAAATAGTCACTAAGAAGGATACATGGTACGTTAAGAATCCTAATCTGAGGATTAGCGATAAGGAAGAAATCCCTAGCACAAAACCTGAAGAAGTACTTAGGTACTTAGGTGCTCATATAGGCCCCTGGAAGGGGATGGAATGCGGTACACTAGTACCGGAAATAGTAAACCTAATTAAAAGGACTAGGGTTTTACCGCTCAAGCCCCAGCAAAAAATAGACCTCATTGTTAACTACATAATACCAAGATTTATTTATCAGTTAACGATTTATACCCCCAGTGATTCAGTTCTCAAATTACTTGACAACGAAATCAGGCAGGAAATAAAAGAGATCTTACATTTAGCTACATCGACCGCAACCGGCTTCTTTTACACACCACGACATAATGGGGGATTAGGGCTTCCACGACTAGAGCATATAACAAAACTCGCAGTCCTAAAAAGCGCGCTCAAAAAAAGAGGGTCACCAGACCCAGCAATATCGGGGCTTATAAATGAGGCATACGACAAAAAATTAAAAATAATCGCGAATTCCCTCGGTATAAATTGGCCAGCTACAGTAGAAGACATCGACAATGCTAAAAAACGGCTTAAAAAGGATTACATGCTCCAATGGGAAACACTTAGTAAAGGAGCCAGGAGTAAAAGAATATTATCAGGGTAAGATCGGTAACTCCTGGCTAACCGAATATAACCTGCTGAAACCTTCAAGATTTATTGACGCCATACACCTCAGGACTAACACTTTCGGAAACAGAACTACCCTAAGGAGAGCAAACAAGAATGTTGACATACTCTGCAGGAAGTGTAAAGCTCAAGCGGAAACGCTGGGTCACATTCTTGGCCTATGTCAATTTACTAAAGGCCTCCGAATTACAAGGCATGATGAAATAAAAAACTTTATTGCCGAAATCACTAAATCGGACAACGAAGTATTTATAGAGCCATCTATCTCTGCAGAAAATAAATCCTATCGTCCGGACCCCATAATTAAAAATGACAAACGGTTTTTCATAGTCGACATCACAGTCCGCTATGAGAATAAGGATTATCTGCATAAGGCTAGAGAGGAAAAGATAGATAAATACAAGCCATGCCTAAATTACTTAAGGAATAAATTTAAAATACAAGAGGCGGAAGTTCTCCCAATTGTAGTGGGCAGCAGAGGTATCATTCCTGGAGATACAAAAACCGATCTACTAAAAAATCTAGAAATTAAAAAGCACCACATCAAAACGATTGCATTAATTGCACTTCGTAGTTCGATTGAGTTGGCCAACATATTTATTGATAGCTAGTAATAATTTTTAACCATATATTTGTTTTTCCTGCCTTTA